>JAOSBN010114549.1:0-10228 GCA_027563595.1 Erythroxylum suave
CATGGGCTTTAAAACCTCCATTTATATTTCTTACTTTGCTTGATAACCTTCCTTGAAGCTAAGTGGGGAATCTTATTAGACTTAGATAATTCAAGCTCTAATAAGCCCAGAATTAGTTTAGTCTTATAACAATTAATTCTAACTTATTAACTAAATGTCATTCCACTAAAGACAATTAGATGAATTCTTGAATTACTAAACATTATAAGAACATATGTCTAATTGCAAACCATATTATGAACCTTATTATAGTCATCCGCATAACAAAAGGTAATATTACTGTTTTGCCTTTATATTGGATTTTCCTTCCAGATCTCCCGTTTTACTCTATATGATGATTCATCCGCACAATAAAAGGTAAAAGTACTATTTTTCCCTTATATTGGTTTTTCCTTCTAGATCTCTCGTTTTACTCTATATGATGATTAATACACAAGATCTCATCTTGGTGTTAAAACTTGATGGGTAGCTAGTCCATCAAACTCCTAGCACCAGTTTAACCACCAATCTCCATAAAACATTTAAAAGTGATGATATCACTATAAACTCTTTATTTGAGTGAATGTTCCATGACACATATTTCAATTAATAATTCCAACTTGCAGACATTGGATTAATACTCTGTAAAAATCCATTCCGATCATATCAAGAATTATAATGAAACACATATGAGTTCACCACTCATCAAGATTATCGTCCATAATAAGCAAATGCTAAAATGTATGTTTTAAGATTAAAGTAATGGCCTACTTTATTCATTAAAACATATATGATTTCAGATTTATTTAATAGTGCCATTATCAATAGTCAACTACTATCATGATATGAAACCTATCATTCCCTTAAAGTAAACTCCTTTACTTACATGGTGATAAATCACAACACTACAATCTAAACCATAATCAAGCGACCAACTTGATTATTCAACTGTGAATCAATTAATATAGATTTTAATAATATACATGTTTCCCATACATCTTTATGTATATGTATATTATTAAGAAAAGAATCTTGGTTCCTTATGACTAGTTATATTATACGTATACAAATAAAACCAAACCTTTTGTTTTATTAATAATAAATATTTTCATTACAAACCTGTAACTGGACGAAGATTAAGTTACATTTAAATACAGTTGCTTTCTAGGGCACTATATTTACATAACTCTAACAATCTCCCACTTGCCCTAAAGCAAGCTTGACATATTCCTCATTCCCATCCCTTCTAGGTGACCCTCAAAGCTCTTTTGAGACAATGTCTTTGTGAACGGACCAACAAGGTTTTGCTCTGTGGGAATCTTTATCATATTCACCTCCCCACATTGTATTATCTCCCTTATGAGATGATACTTCTGCTCAATGTGTTTTGTACCTTTGTGGTTCCGAGGTTTTTTAGAATTAGCCATTGCCCTACTATTATCACAATAAAGTGTAATGACTTTTTTTGCCTCTGGAACTACCTCCAAATCATTTAGGAACTTGCAGAGCCAGACTGTTTCCTTCACTGCTTCACAAGTAGCAACATACTCAGCCTCTATAGTTGAATCAGCAATACAAGATTGCTTGACCCTCCTCCAGACTACAGCTCCACCTTCTAAAGTAAATATAGAACAAAAAGTTGATTTCCTTAAATCAACATCTGATTGAAAATCAGAATCTGTATATCTTGTCGGAATAAGATTACTAATAATATTTAACTATGAATCAATTAATTTAGTTTCAACTGTGAATCAATTAACACTATAGTCTAAACCATAATTAAGCAACCAACTTGATTATTAAACTGTGAATCAATTAATTTAGTTTCTAATAATATACATGTTTCCTATACATCTTCATCTATATGTATATTATTAACAAAAGAATCTTGGTTCCTTATGACTAGTTATATTATACTTATACAAATAAAACCAAACTCTTTTGTTTTATTAATAATAAATATTTTCATTACAAACCTGTAACTGGAAGAAAATTAAGATACATGTAAATACACTTGCTTTCCAAGGCACTATATTTACTTAACTCCAACATCTATATCATGCAATACACACATTTATATTCATGACCAATTTGCACAATCATATAAGCATTCGATCGTACACATATGAATATGTGTAATTCATAATGCATGCTCAATTTAACTATTGTGGGTATGTTTCCTTTGGTCGCATCTCTTGATCATTCAAACATCATCGTTTGTGTGTGTCTAGCATATACTTAGGTTTATCACTCAAATATAATTGATTATTTTAATGTCATCAATCAATCATTCACTAATGTTATTATGGCTTTATATGATCACATAATATCCAAACTCTCATTCATTCTTACTTGATACACATTGCTCATCTCCTTTGAATCACATTTGCATTTCTGTGAACATTTTCATTCCCATAATCATCTCTAAATTTCTAGCTTTTTTTTCATTAATATCAACCATCCACGCTTAAGTTATAACCTTGATTATCACCTTAAACATATCAAATTTTAATCACTTAATCCATCATCAAGCTAGGTTTATTTCAAGCCTTATTCAAGACTAGATGCCTTATAAGAAAGTACCTTAGCACTAGTTGGTTCAAACATCACTTAAAAAACAACATTGTGTGTTCAAACCATACCCACGATCATGGTGGACCTTCCCACAATCGTGACAGAAGCTTGTGCAACTGGCCACAATCATAGGGACTCTGCCACGATCATGACAGAACCCAATTTACGTCCTAATCGTGCTCTACCTTTTCTTCCCTCATTTTTTCATGAAATCCACATACATAAAAACATCATTTACTCTTCAGGTTTTCCAGAATTCATACTCTTTTATACAACCTTATTTCATACTAATCTAACTACCATATTGGATACATTAAACTTGACAAAAATCTACTTAATTGATTCCATTTCATTTACTTAATCCCATCACACATGTAATCTTAATTTTTCCAGATTTTACTCTATCAAAATACATCAAACAAATCTTCTCCATAGTTCATCATTTATACTTCATAACCTCATCATTCTCACCTCATTTCTAACTCATAAACATCTAAAACAATTCATTATTCATTATTCATCAACCATATAAAAACAGAACATATCATCATCATTCTTTGTCATTCACTATCATCTTAGTTCTTCTCATTTCAAGAACATTATATTAGTCTTTTCTTTAACATAATTTCACCTTTATTAAACCTTAACTCGCAATCTATTTATCCACATAACAACCTATAATATATGGTTTTCATAATCTAAAAAATAGAACACAAACATGTACATTTATTCATCAAAATTTATGTCCTAATCATACACCATTTTCACTAAATCAATCCTCTCAAACCATCCCTCTAGCAATTCATAGATTATTACTTATCATAAACACAAAAACAAGACATCAATATAACCATTTCTTCGTCAATTTTCAACACTCAATCATAACCATTTTTATGATCATTTTGCCTCTAACTATCATTATATATGTTTCTTTTAACAAAGCCATGAAGATCAATAATAATACACTTACTTGGTTTAACTCCAAGTACACGATCATCAACTTTCAAGGAGGAAAAGATTAGGTCTTTTAGTAACAAGATGTTGATGACAAAAAGGGTCTTGGAGTTTAGGTAAAGTGGAGGATGATAGCAAAGTTCATGTTGAAGGGTGAGAAGAGAGTGTCATGAGTGGAGTAAAAGAAAAGAAAGAAAATGAAGAAGAGAGTTTTTAGCCAAAGCAAAATGAAAGACAATAGTGGTTGTCTTTCAAAGGAATGTATCGAGAGTGAGGTGTGTGGCAAGGGGCTTGGTACTTGGTACTTGTCACTTGTCACATGTCCTCCTCTTATAGTCTCCAATTGGTCTTTTAATAACTTGTCCACTTATCACCTAATTTCTAATCCAATTTTCTAAAATCTTAATGTCATTTGTCAATTATTTCTACCATTAATTGTCACTTATTTCTACTACCACAAATCAATTTGTCTTGCCACTTGGTATTTTTCCTAGCCTAAAAATACATATAATTTTGGAAATCTTTCAATTTTTACCAAAAAATTCAATTAATAATTATAAATCACCAAATTAAATTTCATGACATAATGATTCATAATTCACATCATAATCATCAAAAAAAGCATTCATACTGCAGAATATGTCAATTGAGTACATGTACAATCTTTGTAATGTGTAGAAAAATCAATAGTCACATATGTGTATGCTTATGCTAATGATATACATGTAAATGTAATGCATTTCCTATTTTCTCAATGATATTTCTCACATACAACAGTCTAGGGTTTTAACCCTTGGTATGGGAAAACAAGATATTACATTACCTGAGTGTCGTTTGAGTAGCTCATCATTACTAAGCTGTACTTGATCACTACTAGTATGTGTTTGGTCATGCTCTTCATCTCCTTCACCTATAAACTACTCAGTGGTAGTAGAAATTTTAAAAAAATTTACAATACCTTAATTGACACTTTTTAGAAGATTTACACCTTTCTCATACTCCTATAGTACTAAATCTTTGCTCCTAGCCACTCTATACTTCTTTAGGTCATAGAGTCTAAAGCCAAACTAATCATCACAATAGCCAATAAAGATATAAGGTATTGCCTTTGAGTCAAGCTTTTGTCTTTGATCCTTAGATATATGTTTAAATACCATGCAACCAAAATCTCTCAAATGATGATATATGAGATGATGAGAGCCAGTTTTAGAATTTATAAGCCCTCAATATACTGCAAATGCATGGGTTGTGAGTGTAGTATACGAGGTGTAGATCCCATGAGGAATTAGTGAACCAATCAAACCCTAAATTTATCTAAGGTTAAAAAGGGTAATTAAAATGAAATTGTAAAATTAAAAAAAGAAATCAAAATTAACCACAACCAATTAACAAATAAAAATCATATAAAGATGATTAATTGATTATGAGAATGGAATTTATCATACCATCAAATGCTAACATGATTACTTTTGATCCACTTTGTCTTTCGGTTTTACCCTTGAAGGTCGAATCAAAAATTGATTCCAAGGATTGCAATATAAAATGCAACCTCAGGTAATCTCACTTAATTAGAACCTAATGCAATGGATCTAAGCTAGCCTAAATGTCATGAAATGCATCTAAATTGGTTAGGAAGGGGGTTTTGGTTCTTTGGAGAACTAACAAAATTAAACTAATTGAAAGGGAAGCGTGTAAAAAAATATTTTTGGGTTTTTGGGAATAAGAAATCGAAGCTTCAAACAATGACCAAATATGATAAAATCCTCTTGAAAAATGAGCTTTGGCTATCATAGTTCAAAATAAATCTTTGTGGGAGTAAAAATCACTAAGTTTCCAAATGATAAACCTTAAAGAACTTTTTAAGTCCAAGGTTTTAATCAATGAACACCATTTCTTAAAATCTTGTTGAATGCATCTTAGTGAGTGCCAAGGGTTTAATGCCGATGGTCAATTTGGTAATCAAGTATCATCTCAATATCAAACATAACTTGGTAGATAAAAGAGAATTAAGAAAATCACGAAATGACATATATGAGACTTCATATATTCAAGCTCCAAGTTCTACATCAACAACCCAATAACACAATACATTGTTAAACACTTGATTAAACTATAATCAAGAAAATCCAACTTCAAAGCATAAATCATAACTAAGGAGTTCACAACAATGTAGTTAAATATGAACAAACTGCTCCCCTTTGAAGCCCATTGAACTCAAACCATTGCTACATCTTCAAGAAGAAATAGTGCTTAGCCAAGCATTCCTTCGGGAGAACTCACAACTGAAAACCCACCAAGAGCATCTATTGCAGTAGCAGAGATAATGAATGTGGCGATAGAAAAATGGAAAGAAGTGATTGATGATGGTCAAGTGGAGAGGAAGAGTCATGAATGTGTGTATCTTCTATAAGCTGCTTAAAAATTGTGTGTTTTTTTTTTCTTTTCTCTTCTGTTGTCTATAACCTAATTTGGATTCTATGTGTTTCGCCGCGGCAACAGATCCACTTCACTGCGGCGAATTTCCTGTTGCGCCTCATTCTCTCGCTAACTTCACTTCAGTCTTTTTCATTCCACATCTTCTTCTTAACTTCCCTTTCCTTGAGTCTCCTATAATTAAAAAAAATGGTAGTTTACAGTATCAATTGTTCTCAGAAAATTAATTAGTGCAATGAATACTGATTTGTAACAATTTTTACCTTCAAACTAAATAAAATAAAAGCACACACTCAAGAATCAATTTAAGCACAAAGGCTAGAGATAGGAGTCAAAAAGTATAGCAAAAGTCACGAAAATGTTGCCAATTTATGTAATAAAGTTGGGCTCAATCAAATTCCCCCATACTTAGACCTTTGTACTCCTGGACAAAGTTTATAAGAGTCAAAGAGACATAAGTACAAAAGAAAAATTCCAACCATGCTTAAAATAAAAGTAGAAAATTAGCAACAATCACTTTCTCATAAATCAATCCAAGCAGACTAAAAGAATGCTAAGAAAATAAACACTATAAGAAATTAATCCGAGAGATTGAGCAAAAGAGATTTCACTCAAGGTAAGGTGTTTGCTCTCATCTCACTTGTTTTGGGATAATTTCTCTTTAAAAATCTACTTAGTCCATTCTCTACCATAAGCTTGTAATAGTTCTACCTCTCTACTATAAGAACTACGATTTTGAAAATCAAGAGGACTTTTCAAGATTGTAATGCACGGAAGGTTAGATGAAATGTATGGAATAGACTAAAGAAGAAATAAGTATGAGCGCATGCACCATAATTATGAAATAGATGTCAACATTAAGACAATATTTACACAAATGACAACATTTTTTTTAATGGGAAAATGTTCTTTTGAGAACATATATAATTATGTATTGTTTTTAGGCTTTTTTTAAAAACAATTTCTTGAAATAACTAGAAGAAAATACAAAATAAACTATTGACACCATATAAAGATGAGTGCATGTGCTCATAAATTATGGCTCAAGGGGCTAGCAATGGATAGGTGTTTATGGGACGGTGTTTGGGTCAAAGGGTTGTGAAAGAATGCCTCTATCATATTAACAAAATTCTAGTTCATAAAGCTTTGATTGAGAATTGAAACAAGTTCTAGAGTGATATGCAATAAGCAAATATAAACAAAAATTGGAAAATTCAGGCCCGAATATCCTTCCAACAAGGTTAATAACTTAATGAACAATCTCAAGTTTTAAAATCATAAAGTGCTGCTTTGTCAGCATACTTTCACTTATTTTGTGTTGAAAACATTGAAAATGAAATTAAACAAAAACCGACTATCATTTAAAGAATGGGAGGTATTTTCAAAAACTCAAGAATCACTTTGAAACATATAAAAGCTTTAAGATACAAGAGTGACGAGAATCTAATTAGGGAGAATTGTTGAATGGAGGCAAAAAAAATCACTTCTTTAAAAATATTGCACCTCGATGAAACCAAAGTTCATCGCGACGAAAATCATGCACATAGCCACGACGAAGAATGAGTTCACTGCGACGAAAATCATCAGAAAGTAAAGTTTTGCCACAATCACCAAGATTTTAAAATTTTGAACATTTAAAAGGCCAAAATGAAGCACAAACAAGAGTTGTAAGATAGGAAAACCTCCCCCACACTTAAACATCATATTTTCCTCAATGTGAAGTAATCAAAACACAAGAACAATGGACAGAAATAAAGGAAGTGAAAGGGACAGGTGCAGGAACAATAAATGGAAAGAACAAAACAAAGTAGATACAAATGGTGTGCAAAAGTTAGGTATGACAAAACACTCAAACTAGTCTACCGTGTGATCATCCCCAGCCTCTACAAGAGCTACTCCCAACGAGCCAGCACCAAGAAGTGGGTAATCTTCATCGGAAGGAAGCTGAAAATGTAGGTGCTGGGCAAGCAACACATCCATCTACCGTTGATATCTCCGATCTCGCTCCTAATGGGCTATAGCCTGATGAAGAGTGTCCTGGAGGGTAGCTAGGTCAGTAGATAAACCATCTACCCGGCGAGCGAGGGACTGCAGAGTAATTGAAGGGGTAGGGAGTGGGGTGGGTTGTGGTAGAGGTGGGAGGTGAGGTCGTTTGAGCCGGATGTACCAAAACAACTGGGTCGGGTCAAAATAGCTGACATTGGGGTATTCCGGGATGTTATGAGCCTGGAATATGTTGATGATGAGGTGTGGGAAGATGATGGAATTAGTAAGCTTGGCTATCACGATGGAATCATAGAGGGAGGAAGCAATGGTATGGGCTATGTCGACCGGGCGGCCAACCATAAGAAGGTATAAGTATAAAGCTTACTGTTTGGTGACGTAGGAGAGGTGGGAGGTTGGAATGATGTTGTTGCTGACAAGATGAAGTCAAGGACAAGCTTCAGGGCAGAGATTGGAGCGCTTGAGGTAGCATTGATAAATGTGGGGTTAATGCCATTCGGCACCCTCGGGACAGAGGGTACGAATGACATCATCCCATAGATAATGGTGGATGAGTTGGTCATAATGGCAGCAGAAGATGGGAGGAAGATTGTAGTGTTTGCAGATTTGATCGGTAGTAAAAGCGGAAGGAATTGTTACACCACAGAAATGAATGGTCATGGTGTTGTAGAGGCGGGTATAGGTGTAAAAGTGGCGAACAAATTTGTCATTGCCCTAGTCCCAAGGTTGGACAAAGCCCGTGAACTGGGATTGGACTAGTTGGAGAACAAAAAGATTGTTATGGGGAGTTAAGGGAAAGGGTCGCTCTCTATGGAAAGGCCTAGCTTCTACTTTTGCAGCTAGGTCAAAATAATCAAAGTCAGCGGGAGGATCAGAGTAAGGGGGGAAATGCGAGGGGCAGGAGGATGTGGAATGGGAGGGGCGGGAGGATGTGGATGGATGGGAAGATTGGGTGGAATCTGAATGATGGGAGGAAGCGGAGGAGCTAGAGGGGGTAGGGGGAGTGGCGAGTGGGGTTTTTAGTTCGAGGCATAATCTTGCAGAAAACAAGGAAAAATAAACATAAGGAATAAAAAAATTCACTAAAAATCAAAATCTGGAAAGCATGATGTGGTGAAATTGATCTTTTGCTGCGGAAAAGCATGTCAGTCTCGCCACACTGCGATGAAAGAATTGGTTTCACCGTGGTGAATGAACCCTAACGTCAGAAATTAAGCGAAGAAAGAACGAAACAAAAGAGGAAAAACTTACGAAAAGGAGGGAGGAGACGCAGACACCAACCATGCACACGAAATGGCTGAAGGAGGATGAGAACAAAGGGTGATGTCGCAAGGTAATGGCTGCGACGAAGTGTGAGTGAGAAAGATGAAAATGAAAGAGGGAGAAAAGGGTGGTAAGTTGAGGAAGAGGGTGAAGGGAAATGATGAAAAAAGATAGAGGGTAGTTGAAAGGTCAGAAGAACATCAAGGGTAAAAGGGAAATGTCCCTCGGAGGTTTTATGCTGAAAGGTCTTTCGCCGCAGGGAAGGTTTTCTCCGCGGAAAAAGAATTAACGTATGCCGTGGCGAAGACTACATATGGTGTTCACCACGGAGAAAAAATTAGTTCATGCCGCGGCGAATTGGCTTAAGAGGCGATGTGGCTACGGTGAATGAAGAGTTCACCGCAGCGAATTGTACTACGCCGCGATGAAGTTTTCCCGATAGATAAAGAAGAAAAGACATGACACTTTCTGATCGGATACTCAGCTCATATGTAAGTCCTTAATCATTATTTAAACGAAATGCAATTCATCATCTACACCAATTTCCTCTATTATAGAAAATGTGTCACGCATCTACTAAAAACAGAATTCAAAGGAAGATGAATTATTGAAATAAAACAACTAAACCTAAGTCCTACTAAAAACTAAACCTAATCCTACTAAAGTTGTTTCTCCCCCACACTTAGTCAACATACTTATGCCTAACAATGTCATCTTCAATCATAAAGCAGAAGTACATTGTAAATGAAGGAAGAGAAACAACCTATTGCTTATGGTGGATCTTTCAACTCTTGGGGGACGTTTGGCTCATAGCCATGCCGTGGCGAGGTAACTTGACCACTTCCCACTTCCCACTTCTGTGCTAACGTCCACACTCAATAGTTCACCTTGCGCTTCATGCTTGCTTGATTCCCCATGCTCATGTGTTGGTGCTTTTTCCTTGAAACTTTCTGAAGTAGCTCCTTTGTTCTTTGATTCAGACTTCCTTTCATTCAAAAGTGCTTTTTCTTTAGAGCTTTCG
>JAOSBN010114550.1:0-10228 GCA_027563595.1 Erythroxylum suave
TTATTTTTATTTAGTTTTGATATGAAAATTTTTGTGAAATTTATATTTTATTTGGGCCCTCTTATTTTAAATTTCTGACTCCGTCACTGTTTGTAGGCCTTTTACACCTCCAGCTTTAGGTGGTTACAAATATTTTATCTCCTTCATTGATGATTTTTCCAGTTATGGTTTTGTTGAACTCATCCGTGAGAAGTCTGATTCTTTGAAAGCCTTTAAAGCATTCAAAGCAAAAGTGGAGCTTCATCTAGGGAAAATTATCAAAGTAGTTCATTCTGACAGAGGTGGTGATTATATGATAGATATGATGAGACAGGACGTAATCCTGGACATTTTGCAAGATACTTACAAGACTGTAATATTGATACTCAATATACAATGCCCGGTACACCTCAACAAAATGGAGTTACAAAAAGGAGAAATCGCACACTTCTTGACATGGTACGATGTATGTTAGTAAACTCTTCCTTCCCAGAGTATCTATAGGGTGATGCTTTGAAAATTTCAGCTTATATTTTGAATCAAATGCCCAGTAAATTTATTCCTAAGACTCTTTATGAGTTGTGATCGCAGAAGAAACCGACTTTGCATCATTTTTATGTTTGGGGTTGTAAAGCAGAAGTGTTCGCAATCTAAGAAACTTGATCCTAAGATTGTCTGTGGCTACTTTGTTGGTTATTTTGTAAGATCAAAGGGCTCAAGATTCTATTGTCCATCTCATACCACCAAGGCCATTGAATCAGATCGTGTTATTTATTTTGAGGATGATATTGGAATAAGCCAAGGGTCTAGAGAAATTGTGTTTAAAGAACACCCAGTCATTATTCCTATGCCTGTCCCTTCTGCTCCAACAATTAGCCCTATGGTTGATCAAGATTCAATAGCCATTCAAGATGATCCTATGGAGCATGTAGCACAAGAAGCTCTAATTATTGCCATTGAAAATGTGTCTTTGCGGAGGTTTGCAGACTTGCAATATCAAACGATTATTTAGTATACTTACAAGAACACGAGTTTGATATTGGTGACTTTTCAAATCTAACTACCTACAAAGAAGCCATCTCTAGTTCTTAGTCTAAATTTTGGATGGATGCTGTGAACGATGAGATGGATTCTATGTCACTAAAAAAAGTGTGGAGTTTGGTAGAATTGCCAAAATGTTATAAGCCTATTAGATGCAAATGGGTGTTTAAAACCAAGTGTGATGCCAAAGGTCAAGTTAAAAGATATAAAGCGAGGCTAGTAGCTAAGGGCACAAGAAGGTATTGATTACATAGAGACTTTCTCTTTTGTTTCTACTAAAGATTCTTTACATATTATTGTGGCAATTATGGCATATTTTGATCTTGAAATTCATCAAATAGATGTGAAAACAACTTTCTTAAATAGAGAATTAAGAGAAGATGTTTACATGACTCAACCCACTGGTTTTGAGGTTGTTGGGAAAGAAAATATAGTTTGTAAACTCCAAAAGTCAATATATGGGTTGAAACAAGCTTCGAGGCGATGGTATATCAAGTTTGATGAAATTGTTACTGGTAACAGTTTTAAAGAAAATATTGTTGATTAATGTATATATATGAAGATCAATGGGAGTAAGTACATATTTTTAGTTTTATATGTTGATGACATCTTGCTTATTACTAATGACACTGACATGTTGATTAAGACAAAAAAATTATTGTTTGATCATTTTGATATGAAGGATCTTGGGGAGGCATCATTTATTTTGGGTATGCAAATTCTTCGTGAAAGAACAAATGGTGTTCTCAGATTGTCTGAACCCACTTAGATTGATCGTATTTTGAAAAGGTTTAACATGCAATGATGTTCTTCTGTAAAAGCTCCAATTATGAAGGCTAATAAGTTCTCCAAGGCCCAATGTCTTTTAAAAGATATTAAGAGAGATCAAATGAAAACAATCCCTTATGTTTCAGTTGTTGGCAGCATGATGTATGCTTAATGATGGGTATCAAACCAACAAAAATAAATTCCTTTCCCACAAAATACTATAAATAATATAATGGTGAGCAGGGTCGAACCTTAAAGATCAATGTAGGTTTGTTTACTTGTTAGAAACAAGAAAATTAAATATATATGATTTGAGATTGATTTAATGAACACGAAAAGTAATCACGAAAGCAGTAAAAATAAAGACTAAAAGCAATGGGATAAAAGTCTAGCCAAGGTACATTTCAGTTTAATCTCGCAAATCGATCATAGACACTAAAGATGTTCTTCATTCATTTGAATAAAAGAGTTATAGCTACAGGTGACGAACTCAGTAACTAGCCTTTTCTTATTTATTCGATAACTCCTGGACGGCCGGACAGATTATTTCTCTAACCACTAGATAACTCCCGAGAAATGCTGTGACAAAGTTTAATCTATGGCGGCATTAAACACGAAAAGACCTATCCTAGCCATTGCACATCAGAAACGCCGTATGTTATTTAAACTAGATTACCCAATTTCATTAACTTCATATTTAAGTTAATTCGCTACTTTGGTAGGTCAGCAATCACGGATCTACCTGCTATTTAGCAGTATATCATTATGCAAATCAAACAACTGGCCGCATTAAACAATCAACACAATAATAATAGAACCATTTATAACATAGAAATTGAGCAAATATCTGAAATAAACAAAGACAATAAACACAATAAGTCTCACGAATTGGCTAAAAATTAAACATCCATGTACCTTGACTAGAGGGAGTTTAGCTACTCATTACAATAGAGAAAATCATGGTTTTCCTTGGCTGTCCACGTTTTGCTATCAAAACCATATAAAAACACGTTCAAAAGAAAACTATTCTGTTAAAAAATAACACTTAACCTACTTTCTATCAAAAGACCCCTTAAATACCCTCTTAATTTGGAAGCTAATAAGCAAACAAGGGGCCCCATCTTGTGCCAAAATCTATTTTGGTCGTGTCACTATACTCAGGAGTGAATTCCGTCTGTTGGGCTTGAGTTCCAACAAGGTTGGCCTATAATTCTATCGACTTGCAAATTCTGCAGCACAACTACGGATTACGACATGGCCATGTTGTAATTCAACGTCCAGACTTCAACAATATTTCTTTTGCTCCAAATCAGTCACATTTTCCACCATTTCCAATATCTCCACCTGAAATATGCAAACACACAAAACCCACATAAAAGCATACAAAATGTGACAAATAACTATGCAAATGTACGCAAAGTATGGACTAAAATATGCAAGTCATCAAAATTCCCCACACTTGAACAATACTTTCCCTCAAGTATTTGATTAGCTCAAAAATTCAAGATCAAATTAAAACTTTCCAACAATCATTGCAAAACCATAACATAAAACCCAAGATTGTGTGTGTGTGTTCTTCAATGCATATTTTATCAATAACATGAAATCAACTATGTTGTCTATAATAATAAATAAAACAGAAACCAGAAAAGAGACTACAAAATAGAGATGTCACCTATACATGCATGTTCCCACCAGTTTATTCATATATATTTTTTCTTTTTTTTTTGTACTTTGCTGTTTCACTCGCTTAAACATTATATTTCAGTCTCTCTGTTTCCTTCTCAAGGTGGATTCACTAGTAGGCGCGAAGACCGGACACTTTTGGTGATTGTCCTCGGCTAGTCGTGAATTCCCTATTCCGAAGGTGCTTTGCATACTCATAACCTTGATTAAGGACATAGGAGTAGATTATTTAGAGACTTTACAAACTTTTGAGTTCAGAAAAATATTTTGTTTGTTATATTCTTTTTTTAAGGTGAAAAACACACAAATAAATGAACATAAATATTTTATAGTCAAAAATCTAATCACCATTCTAAATATTACAAGACAAACATAAGTATTCATTTATAATGCGACAGAATATACATGAAGTGTGCATGATAATAATCATTGGGTCTTAATCACAGCTAAGCAATTTTAACAAAACAAAAAAATTTTTGTTTACTTAAAGAATTGAGCTTCTCAAACAAATCTCAGGCAATCAAGAAAAAAAAGCATGAATATAAATTTTTTTATGGACAAAATGTAGCACTGCAATGTTAATGTAAACAAAATGAAATGCAAAGCTAAGCGTTACCCTCCCCACACTTGAATATAACATTGCCCTTAATGTATAAAAATGCAAACATAGCAAATTAAAAGAGTAAAAAGGGGCAGAGAAAGCTTCACTAAGTGCGTCAAGGTGGAGGTGAAAATGGCAGATCGCCGTGACCAGCGCAGCTAAACAACACGACAATATTACGCTCTGGTTCTGTCTGATTTTGATGGGGCTGGGCACTGTTGCTTGGATCCATAGGATTGGTTAACTTTGGCGCTGAAATACCTGCAAAACAATAAGGCTCACCGGGAGTTGACTGCCGGTAGGCCCCTCCAACGCTCAAGTTAATCTTTTGTGAGAGTTTTGACGGCTAGTGAATAAAGAATACTAGGTTTTTCGAGAGTCGTACCTTTTTCACGATGAGGTAACCAATTTATATAGCTAATACCTTCGGGGATTAGGTCAATCATCAAGGGGTGGGCCGAACGGCCCATGCGCCGTTCTGAGTCTGGACTTGGGCCTAGCACGACCGACCCAACCACGCTCCATTTTCTTTAGTTCAGACGACATCTTGGAGACCAATGTTTCCAAAACTCCTTGTTTTTGCGACAAATTAGCAAGCTGGCTGGTGACATCAGATGGTGGGATGACAAGCTCCTCCGTAGGAATGCCTTCTAGTGAGTGAAACTGGTAATGGTTGTTGGGCAACTCGGTCAAGGGGTGATTGGTAGTAATGTCCAAACCACACAAATCAACAGCAAGTTGAGTAATAAATGGACCAAGAATTAACAGGTGTGGTTTATGTGACAAAATAGACAAGATATGTGTAATATACAAATAACCCAAGTTCACTTTCCTATCATGTAGGGCACACCACAATAAGAATAATTCAGCCTTAGAAATTATTTGAGCCCTATTAATTTTCCCAAAAAAATTAAAAGCTAGGAATCGCTAAAAATTCGGTGCAATGGACCGCGAAGGGTGTTAGCCTTAGAAGTATTTGGGTTATAAGGCTTTGGGTCAACAGAAAGGTCTGTGTATACTGTCTTCTTATCAAACCAGTCAGGATAATCACATAAGGAGTTAACATAAGCATATGTTTGAGTTTCAGCTGCAGTGACACAACCCAAAGCACAATTAAAATAATCTACAGACATAGCTAGAGGCTGGGTCATTAACCTAAACTGAACTGTGTCGTAAGTAGAAGTGTGTCCATTTTCAGGCATCTCAAATTGGAATGAAGTATAAAATTCCCAAATCAGTTCATTATACGAAGGCAAATCAATGTCAAGAAACTTCAACATTCCAAGATTTGATATAAGGCGTTTAAACTGGGTAGTTAAATCAAAATAATGGAGAAAAGAGAGATCAATTACCGGATAAGGGCAAATGGGTTTACCCTTGACCAACTAAAGCTGAAGAAGCTCTTCTTCCTCCTCAAACTCAAGATTAGCATCAGTGTCACGGGCTTCAAGGTTGTTTTGCTACACTAGCTTACCCTCGCGAGATCAAACCCGGCGCTTCCTCGTTTTCATAGCGACAGTGGGCTGGTCGGAAGTTGTTCCGATGTTGGAGTTGTCAGCAATGGGTTCGTCGAAACGACTTTCGGCGATTGTGGGTGCAGCAACAGGTTCAGTTGGTGGGTTGGTGTATTAGCGCGACTTGCAAGGTGGAGCTAGAGGTGAAACGTTATCCTCTGGAGGATTGGTTGGCGCCGGTGGTGGTTCAGGCCATCTCCATCCATTGCACCAAATTTTTACACCAAATTTAGTGTAAAATGGAATATTCCTATAATCTTTTTACACCAAATTTGGTGTTACTCCAACCATTCTACACTAAAATTTTACACCAAAATTTTTACACCAAAACTTTACAAAGAATATACCACAATAATTTAGTTATTAACTAAATTAATTATATTCATACAATAATATTTATTTATTAAAAATTAAAATAAAATCATTTTTCTTAATTAATTAACATATACTTTATATTAAATTAATAATATTTACAAAATATATTTAATATTATTGCAACAACAAATTAATAAAATACACAAATATAAACTGATTAAAATTTCTCATGTAACCTCTAATCATTTGAATTTCCATATTGTTCCCATAAATGTTCAATCAATACATTACGAAGTTCATAATGAGCTTCTTTATCTCTAATTTGTCTATGTCTAGCAAGGAATTTTTGAAATATAACTGTATTGTCTCTGTTGATATTTATTTCAGGGGCTGGCATTTCGTTCCAGTCTTGTATGACCGCTTGAGTATCACGTTTATCCTCAATGATCATATTATGCATTATAATGCATGCTAAAATAATATCATGTAATACGAATTTTTCCCAAAAACGTGCCGGTCCCTTAATAATTGCAAATCTTGACTGGAGGACTCCAGATGCACGCTCGACATCCTTCCTACATGCTTCTTACATCTTCGCGAATAACTTCTTTTTTGGGCCTCGGAGATCATGAATGGTTTGTACCAAAGTAGACCATTTTGGATAAATACTACTAGCTAAATTTAATATTATATTCAATATTAGTCTTGTTTTAAATGTCTCAATGAGATCTTTGTAATGATGTATTTTGTGTAAAGTAATATATATTTTAAATTTAATTACTTAGTAAATTATGTAAATAAATCAATTTGTAAAAAGGGCATAAAAGGAATATGTTAAAAAGCAATTAGATAAAGTTGTCTTTTTGTACTTTTGGTGCAATGAATAGTAACACACCAAATTACTTTTAATTACTTTTGGTGTGTTTTAATTACTTTTGGTGTGTTACTATTCATTGCATCATTTTGGTGTGAAGATTTGGTGTCTTCCTTGGAATGAATTTATTGTACCAAAATTTGGTGTTTTGGTGTCTTAGTTGGAGATGGCCTCAGAGGTGGATCCAGCAGTGGGTTTTCGAGAGAAGCCCTTTTGCTTCGTCATAGTGCAAAAGGAGAGGGTGGGTACAGCGGTGGTGAGAGGAGTGGACGACGGTTGAAGTGTGCAACAGAGATGGGTAGTGAGGAAAAGAAAAGAAACGACAAAGATTGGGGAATGAAGACAAAATTGTTGGGTTTGAAAGGGGAGTGGAAAAAGTGAGTAATGGGTAACAAAAAGGTATTAATTATTAGAGTAATTATGATGATGCCACTCCTTATTGTGAGCAAAGGAAACCCGAAATTTTCCCTACATTGATGCTTGTCTTTATGTCTGATTTTTTTTCTCTATTAAAAGTGATTTACGCAACCCATTTTTTTCATCAACTATTTGACACTTGGCACACAATATTCAATCGGATTTCATCCTGCAAAATACTAAAAATTCCTCAAACCAAGTGAGATTAATTTAAGAGCACAAAACTAGACAACGACACATAAAATTGTTACTGAAATTTGCAAAAGAAAAATACTGAAAGATGAAACCAACTGAAATAAATAAAACGAAACAAACCTTCGATTCCCTCCCAAGAAGCGCATTTGTTTTACGTCGTTAGCTCGATAGGTGCCCTACTCAAGTATACTGAGGTTTATTGATGTAATTCACCTCTACTGAATGGGGCTCAAATCCTTCGTAGAAAGGTTTCAAACGTTGGCCATTAACCTTAAAGGTTTTACCAGTATCCATGCTTTGAATATCGATTGCTTCATACACATAAACTTTAGCAACTACAAAAGGTTCAGTCCACTTAGATCGCAACTTACCTGCAAAAAGCTTAAGGGTGGAATCAAATAACAAAACTTTTTGGCCTACCTTGAAGCTTTTCGTCGCAATCTGTTTGTCATGAAAAGCCTTCGTTTTAGCTTTGTATGTAGTTGCATTGTCGTAAGTCTGATTTCAAATTTCTTCAAGTTCTTGGAGTTGGAGCTTACACTGTTGTCCTACCTTATCAAAGCGCATGTTGCATGCTTTAACGTAACTGCCCAAAATGCACGATGTTCAATTTCAACTGGAAGGTGGCAAGCCTTGTCGTAAATAAGTTGATATGGTGACATGTTTAACGGCGTCTTGTAAGCAGCTCTGCATGCCCATAAAGCATCCTCTAGACGTTGACTCCAATCTTTTCTGTTAACATTAACAATTTTCTCCAAGATACTCTTTATCTCCCGATTAGACACCTCTGCTTGGCCATTCGTTTGAGGGTGATAGGCTGTAGAGGTCCTATGCATTACACCGTATTTTCTGAAAAGTGCTTTGATAACTCTGTTACAAAAATGAGTGCCACGATCGCTAATAATAGCTCTTAGCATGCCAAACCTGACAAAGATCTTAGCCTTGAAAAAATCAACAACAATTTTAGCATAGTTAGTACGAGTGGCTTTCGCCTTAACCCATTTTGAAACGTAGTCGACAGCAAGCAAAATATATTGGTATCCAAAAGATGACAGGAAAGGTCCCGTGAAATCAATTCCCCAAATATCAAATACTTCACATACTATGATAGGAACCTGTGGCATTTCATTCCTTCTGACAATATTGCTAGTCATTTGGCACCTATCACAAGCTTTGCAAAATGCATACGAATCTCTAAATATTTCAGGCCAATAAAAACTAGATTCTAACACTTTTCTAGCAATTCTAGTTGGTCCAAAATGACCACCCCATGCAGATGAGTGACAAAAATGCAAAATAGAAGGAATTTCAGTTTTAGGAATGCACCTTCTTGTAATCTAATCGGAACAAATTTTCCAGAGGTATGGACTATCCTAAATATAGTATTTGGCGTCACTTTTGAGTTTATTTCATTGAGCATATGTGTTACCTGCTAGAAATATATTTTTGGTAATGAAATTAACCAAATCAGCAAACCACGGATTATGACATGGCCATGTCATATTTACCACAAAAAATTGTTCATCAGGAAACTCATCTGCAATTTCTTCAGTTGATGCTGCTAGATTTGTGAGGCGACTCAAATGATCTACCACTAAGTTTTCAGCCCCTCTTTTGTCTCAAATCTCAAGTTTAAACTCTTGCATCAGCAGAATCCAGCAAATCAACCTTGGCTTCACATCTTTTTTGTTCATAAATACCTCAATGTAGCATGATCTGAATAGACAATGACTTTCGTGCTCAAGAGGTATGATCTAAAATTTTCAAGTGCGAAGATCACAGTGAACATTTCTTTTTCTATGGTTGAATAATTCTATTAAGCATTATCCAATGTTCTCGAAGCATAGTAAATGACATCGGGATCTCGTCCAACCCGTTGTCCAAGGAAAGTCCCTACTGCGTAGTTGCTGGCGTCACACATAATCTCAAAAGGAAGATTCCAGTTTGGTGCCTTAATAATAAGTGAAGTAACCAACTTTTCTTTTATTGTGTCAAATGCTTTCTTGCGGTCCTCCCCAAACTCGAATGGCACATCTATTTGTAGCAAACAGCTCATGGGTTGAGCCATCTTTGAGAATTCACGGATGAATCTCCTATAAAAACCTGCATGTCCCAAAAAAGATCAAGCTTCCCACTGGTTTGCAGGGTAAGGCAAAGAACTAATGACATCAATTTTAGCCTTATCAACTTCGATTCCTCTTTTAGAAATGACATGTCCTAAGATGATTCCCTTATCTACCATAAAATGATATTTTTCAAAGTTCAGCACAAGATTAGTTTCAATGCATCTTTCTAATACTTTTTGCAAATTTGTTAAACATGATGCAAAGGAATCACCGTACATAGTAAAGTCATCAATGGAAACCTCAATTATTTCTTCAACATATTCGGAAAAAATACTTACCATACTTCTCTGAAATGTTGCTGGGGCGTTGCACAAACCAAATAGTATGCGTTTATATGCAAATGTGCCAAAAGGACATGTAAATGTCGTCTTCTCTTGGTCTTCTGGCGCCACTGGAATCTGATGGAAACCTGAATAACCATCTAAACAACAATAATGGGAGCGACCAGAAAGTCTCTCAAGTATTTGATCAACAAAAGTTAAGGGAAAATGATCTTTACGGGTGGCAACATGTAATTTTCAATAATCTATGCACACCCGCCAACCATTATGAACTCTAGTGGGAACAAGCTCACCTTGCTCGTTTTTTACGACAGTAATACCAGTCTTTTTAGGCACTACCTGAGTTGGACTTACTGTTGGACCCCTATTTTTAAGTGGAATTTAGAAATAATAAGTAAAAAGAAATGAGTGTTATTATGTATATGTTTAGG
>JAOSBN010114551.1:0-10227 GCA_027563595.1 Erythroxylum suave
GATTAAGTTTGGATGGTCATATTTGAATGTATGTGTTTGTCTTGAATGTTTGAACATTGGAGTTTGGATTTTGAATTCTGAGGGTTTCGCCCCGGCGAAGTCAAAGGTTTGTTGCGACGAACCTTTCCGAAGGTGACTTTGCCTCAGTGAAGATTGACTTTCGTCACGACGAACTTTTCCCGAAGGGTCCATGGAGATAACTCCATGGGCTCGCCGCAGCAAACTCTCCTTTGCTACCACGCTGAGATTTATTATGATTGTAATACTTTACACCTTTCTTTCGCACCACCCTCATGCGATGGTCTCGAATGGTCACCATGGGTTTCATCTTGAGACTCGGGCCAAATATCTTTTGGTATTTGAATCGATAGTTGGGCTCCAGAAATGGGATCTAACAAAACTTTCCCTTTTTCCCAAATCTTAAAACCTTTCTATAGGATTAAATTTTCAAGAAAACTTTGTTACCTACCATGATTCAATTTCTTTCCTCTTCAAATCAACATAGGATTTCTATTTATCACTTATAGCCTTCAATCTTTGCTGAATAACCCTCACTTTCTATTTTGTGTCTTTGAATATGTTAGGCCAAATCATTTTGTTCTCAGCCAATTATGTTCAACAACCAGGTTTCTACATTTTTTGCCATATAATGCTTTATATGGTGCCATGTTTGTACTGGACTGATAACTATTGTTGTAGGCAAATTCTGTAAAAGGAATGTAGGATACGAACTAACCATAACAGCTCCGTCAGATGGCCGTCAAGTAATTGATAGTATACCTCCAGGACCAGAACTTTTTGTTTCAGAAGGCGAATCCATCAAACTTGATCAACCATTAAATATCCCAACTACTTGAAAATTTTGTAACATATGGTCTAAGTATGTCTTCCAACACCTATGTAACTCTATAATATTATCCATCCATTTGTGTGTGAAAGGTTATGCTGAAGCTCAGTCGAGTACCCAAAGCTTCTTGTAAACTTTTCAAAAATATTGATGAAAATTATAGGTCTTAATTAGGAATAATTGACAATGGCACTTCATGTAGCAATCAATCTCATTCACATATAACTATGCTAACTGATCCATAGGATGGTCATATTAGACTGGTATAAAGTGAGCTAATTTGGTGAACCTTTCCCTTATAACCCATATTGCATCATGCTTTCTTTGTGTAAGGGGTAGTCCTGTAACAAAGTCTATGGTGATATTATATCATTTCCACTATGGAATTAGAATTAGATTCAATATGCCATATGGGACTTGATATTTAGCTTTCACCTGTTGACAAGCTAAAAACTTGGACACATAGTACACTAAATCATGCTTCATTCCTAGCCACCAATAATGTTGTTTCAAGTCATGGTACATGTAATGCCAGACTCTTTGAGCCCTTTGTATTAGTCTATACTTAGAGATATGATAGTATATTGATATATATAGGTTTGTATATAAGTTAAAAATATATTTGAATCCTTTCGATATATATGCCCTTACATGAACTTAGAGTTCATTGATATGCGAAATCATGGAGATTTTTGACATATAAATTTCTAAGTGTGCAAAAATGAGTCCATTGGATGGATATGGCCATGGCGGCTAAGTTAAATGTGTTTTAATTCCTTAGAGGTGATTAGACATGACTTATAGACTTATTGGCCACTCAGAAAGCTTAATTGGAAAAGTTGATGTACATAAGGGCTTAATTGCAAATTTGGGAAAAGTTTGAAGGAGATTTTGGTAATTTCACATAAAATAAGAGCAAAAGGGTAAATTCTCCATGTTTGGTTAAGGGAATCAAAATTGTAGGCCCTTTTCCTTATGCATGGCTGTGCACCCCATTATTTGGCATTGAAACACTTTTTTTTAATTAAAAGAAAGGAGAAGACGGTAGGAGGAGAGGAAGTTTCGACCATCACTTAATCTCCACCAAATTTTTTATTCTCCAACCCAAGCTAAGGATTTCTAAGTTAATTTAGGATGAAAGAACTCAAATCTATCATTAGATTTGAGAAATTCTTAAAGGATTTTTAGATATCACTAAAGGAAAGTTTAGGCAGGTTTTATCTCATCTCTCTCTACATTATGATTCCAACCATGCAAGTTAACTTGGTGAGCATGAAGCTCTGAGTGGTACGTGAGGTCTTTTGACATTTTCAGGGTATTACTGTACATGGGTAGTCTCTGTTTTGTACTTTTGTTGTATAGTGGCTCATGATTATGTTGATATGCTTTATAATTTTGTAAATTAACTCTTACCTGTCTTATGGTCTATAAATGGCCTTATATATGAATATGTTGTACTGTTGTTGAGATTGCTTTTAATTGGACTTCAAAGTCCAAAAAGTTATGGTAGAGTTTTAATGTGAATATAAAAGTGCGTTTGAAACTGATTTATAAGTGTTTTTCATTTTGGGATTTTCAAAATATAGTTGTTGTACTATCAAAATGTTTTAAAAAATATCCAATTAGCTTTGCACAGTCAGGTTAACGGTACCATGAGTATCCTTAGCCTGTGTATACGATGATTGTTATGTGCCCAATATGGTTCTGGATCGTGACAATTAAATTGGTATAAGAGCTAGGGTTTTATGTTTTCAAAGGTGTTATTACCGTTTTCAAAAGGTTTATGAACCTTAGGTTGGGTGTCCTCAGTCTTTGGTTGAGAAGTTGAGTTCCAGATCATTAAGTTGATGTCCTTAACAGTATGATGTTTTTAACCTTGATGAGAGAACTTGTCAACATTCTTTGAGGTGTAAGGGACATAAGATAAACTAGGCTTAGTTTGATCTATTTTATTAAATAACATATCTTTTTCTTTAATTTTACATTGATAGCATAGTTGGACGAGGAAGGGGAAGACATCAAAAGGTTGGACCTTTGCAATTCAAGCTAGAGGAACACAACGCTGAAATAGTTGCAAAACTTGCATTGCTAGCTCTTTGGCTCATAGGCAGCCTCACACTAAAGTACCGTCAGAGTTAGTATAGCTAGGTTTGCCACCGATACCAAGAGAGGCTCTACAACAGGTGATGACATAGTGTGCATAGTACATTGCATAGTAGTAGCTTGGCACTAGAGCACCACAGATGCCGCCACAGGTACCGCCACCTTAGTAGCCAGTAGTGGTACCTAGTCCTGCGTTGAAACAACATCAAATGCTTAAAATCTCGAGGCATAATAAAGAAGCAAGAAACCTCGAGTGTGGTATCTTTGATGGATGTGATGGTGTTATCCAGGAGAAAACTTGGATGAGACAGACCACAGAGACATTCTATGATGTGGGACTGTCTGACGAGATGAAGCTAAAGGCAGTTGTCTGATTGCTAGAGGGTGATGCTAGAATCTAGTGGGAAAATGTCTGGGGATGCTACCGTAATCAGAAGAAGACTGCCTTCTTTGCACTAACATAGGGGAATAGGTTGATTCATAAGTTTGAGATGGAGTTGAGAGAGCTTGCCACCTATGTCCCAGAATATGTGGCAAATGAAGAGAATCTGTGTGTTTATTTTAAGATTGAGTTATATTTGGTGATCCAGGAGAGGATGAAGGTTACCCCTACCACCATGTTCAAAGAGATGGTGTAGTCGACCAAGAGAGCCGAGAGGTTGGTGAAAAAGAGTGGGAGATAGTGGGAGGAAAAGAATCAGAAAAGGAAGGGAGGAGGTCCTCCAATCAACAACCTAAAAGCAATCGTTGTAGTTCAGTTTTGGATAGTGTTAGAAGAACTGCATCATTAGCTGTTAGTTTATAGTCACCACGACCAAGAAGTCATAGCACTACCCCTACTACCAACTCTATTTCTTGAGCTCAACCATCTTGGTCTGAATAGTGTAGAAACTATAAAAAGATACATTCAAACAAGTGTACGAAACTGAGAAAGTGTTTTCAGTGTGGAGTTTGCTAGACATCTCTAGATTGTGCTTTAAATACTTCGTGAAAGACAGTTACATGTGAAGTTTTCAAAGTGTGAATTTTTGTTGAAGGAGATAGGATTCCTTAGGCATGACGTATTCGGAGAAGGTATTTATGTGGACTAAAAAAAAGTAAAAGCTATACGTAAGTGGGAACAGTCCAAGAATATGATAGAAGTTCACAATTTTTTGGGGTTAGTTGGTTGTTAATGGAGATTTGTTGAGTGCTTCTCATTACTTACAGCCCCTTTATCGAGGCTTACCCAGAAGGGGGTAAAATTTTAGTGGGATGATGATTGCGAGGTGAGTTTTCAAGAATTAAAGAGGCAATTGACTTCCACACTAGTACTTTCCTTACCTACCTAAGGGATTGGGTATGAGGTATACAGTGATGCCATTTGTCAGGGACTTAGCTGTGTATTTATGCAGGTCAGGTGAGAGATCACATATGTTTCTAAACAGTTGAACAAGCATGAACTAAATTATCCTACTCATAATTCGGAGCTTGCAGTGGTGGTGTTTGCACTAAAGATTTGGAGACACTATCATTGTGGGGGGACTTGTCGTATATACACCAACCACAAGAGCCTGAATTACCTAATGACATAGAAGGAGCTAAGCCTCAGACAAAGGAGATGGTTAGAATTAATTAAAGATTATGAATTACTGATTGACTATCACCTAGGGAAAGCAAATGTGGTAGTCAATGCACTGAGTCGTAAGTCTTGTTCAGTGGTAACTGTCAGGTAAAATCCTTATATGACTTATTTAATGAGTATAAGGAACCTTGGGGTTGGAATCTCGGTGGCTAAGGATGACAGGACATTGCTAGCATAGTATGAAGTTTAGCCAACACTATTTGATGAGATCAGGAGATCACAGGCTGAAGATCCCAAGTTAAAGGTCATTCGAGAGATATTACCAGCTATAGAGGATGAGGGGTTCTGAATGAGAGAAGACATGTTGTTAGTCTTCAGAGACAGAATTTGTATGCCGGATAACCAAAGTCCCAGGCAAGTTATCTTGGAAAAGGCTCATAGTTTGGCTTATGCTATACATCTTGATAACACCACGATGTATCAAACTCTTAGAGGGAGCTATTAGTGGCTGGGGATGAAGAAAGAGATAGCAAAATTTAGGGCTAGAGGCCTTCCCTATCAACAAATAAAGGCAAAGCATTAGAAGCTAGCGAGTATGTTATAGTCCTTACTTATTCCGGAATGGAAGTGGGAACGTATGACAATGAACTTTGTTGTTAGACTACCTTGTACATCAAAAAGTCATGATGCTATTTGGGTTATAGTGAATAGATTGATGAAGTTTGCTCATTTTCTACCTATCCACATAACCTACTCGTCGGAGAGGTTGACCAAGCTATATGTCGATGAGATTGTGAAGCTGCATGGGTTGCCAATTTCTATAATATCGGATAACGATATAAGATTCATCTCCCAATTTTCGCCAAAATTTTAGGAATCTTTGGGAACTAAACTAAAGTTTAGTACTGCTTTTCACCCCAGTTCGATGGTCCGTCAGAGAGGAGTATTCAGACACTAGAGGACATATTGAGAGAATGTGATGGAGTTCCAAGGGAGCTAGGATTGGCACTTGCCTTTGCTGGAATTTGCTTATAACAATAGTTATCAGACAAGTATTGGTATGACACCATATGAAGCACTTTACGAGAGAAAGTGCAGGACACCTCTATGTTGGGATGAGATTGGTACAAAAAAAGTTGAAGGAGCCGAATTGATAGAAATTATCACTCAAAAAGTAAAGGTCATCTGGGAGAAAATCAAAGCCACCCAGGATCGTCAAAAGAGTTATGTGGATAACAGGCAACGATCATTAGAGTTTGCAGTTGGTGACCTAGTTTTCCTTCTGATATCACCATGGAAAGGTATGATCTAATTTCAGAGTCAAGGGAAGCTGACCCTAGATATATTAGACCTTTTTGTATCCTGGAGTGTATCGTGAATGTGGCGTATTGATTGGAATTGCCATTAGATTTGGATAGGATCCATAATGTGTTTCAAGTCTCGATGCTTAAAAAGTATATACCAGACCCATCTCATGTTTTAGAGATACCTCCAAAGCAGATGAGAGAAAACCTAAGTTTTGAGGTGAAACCATTCTAGATTCTGGATCGACAGATAAAGAGGTTACCCAGCAAGAAAGCTCCTATGGTCAAAGTTCTTTGCTAGAGCAACAGGGTCAAGGAGATGATATGGGAGCCTGAGGATGCTATGGGACATCAGTACCCCCATTTATTTGTATTCTCAAATTAGGAGATCTGCGGACGAATCTTTTATGAGGGTGGAGGACTTGTAACACTGGAATCTTTGAGCCCTTTCCTACTAGTTTGTACTTGGAGTTATGATAGTATATTGATGTATACAAGGTTATAAATGAGTTCAAAAATGCATTTGAATCTTTTTGGTATATACACCATTACATGAACTTAGAGTTGTAAAACCAAGTCCATTGGATGGATATGGCCATGGTGGCCAAGTTAAATGTGTTCTAATGCCTTAGAGGTGCTTAGACATTATTTATAGACTTATTGGACACATACAAAGATTAATTGGAAAAGTTGATATACATAAGGGCTTAATTGCAAATTTGGAAAAATTTCAAAGGTATATTGGTAATAACACATAAACTAAGGGTAAAATAGTAAATTCACCATGTTTGGTCAAAGAAGAGTCAAAATTCTAGACCCTTCTCCTTGTGTGTGGCTATGCACCCTATTATTTGGCATTAAAACCCTTAGTTTTGATTCTCCAACCCAAGCTAAGGTGTTCTAAGTTAATATAGGATTAAAGAACTTAAATCTATCATTCAAGTGAGAAATTCTTAATGGATTTTACGATATCACCAAAGGAAAGTTTTGGTAAAATTTGTCTCATCTCTCTCTACATTATGATTTTGAGTTTGATGTTAAGATATGTTGTTCTCCGTGCTTGAATATGCTTCAAACATGGTTCAGATAAATGAAATGAGTCATGGAGAAGCTTCCTTACCAAAACTAAAATGCCCTCTATCTGGTAAAAGTTTGTGAAATGGTGTGTATTGGAAAGAGGCTTTTATGTATACTTAGAATAAACTTGAATTTTTGCATAGATTGATTAGTAGTGACCTAA
The DNA here is from genome assembly GCA_027563595.1 of Erythroxylum suave. Classification (NCBI taxonomy): domain Eukaryota; kingdom Viridiplantae; phylum Streptophyta; class Magnoliopsida; order Malpighiales; family Erythroxylaceae; genus Erythroxylum; species Erythroxylum suave. The sequence goes on from JAOSBN010114551.1 coordinate 7,059, forward strand.
TGTGCTTGGATAAAAATTGTGCTTAATTATGCTTTAAAATGTGTAAATATTGGATCAAAGGCATTAAGGATTTAAAGATTGTAATGGTGTGTATTGAAAAGAGGCTTTCATGTATACTTAGAGTAAACTTGAATTTTTGCATAGATTGATTAGTAGTGACCTAATGTGCTTGGATAAAAATTGTGCTTAATTATGCTTTAAAATGTGTAAGTATTGGATCAAAGGCATTAAATGCCTTGGAAAATGCAAAAGAAAGCGTATGAAAATAATAATGGAAGTAATCATGTGAGAAGCTTAATTGTCGAATCTTATAGCTTAAAAAATAGTGATATTGTGTTTTAAACACTTATATGAAGGTGCATAATTATAATATACATGTTTGAGTGGTAAATACATTGTATATTGTCTGTATAAAGGCTCGGTAGCTGTGGATCAAGGAGCTTGTACCAAGGATTGTTGAAGTTAAGGGAGTGTACACCTTATGTGGAGTTGAGTTGGGGAAAGCATTTCTCTCAAATGGGAATGGGACAACCCAAGACATGCATGATAACTTGTCTATGAATTTTGAGCCTAGTTAATGCATAGTAGAATTGAATCTTAATAGAAGCTAGTATACTAATGTATTTAAAAAAAGACTTTGTTTTGAACAATTTTGCACTTGGAGTGCAAAAGATGACTTTCACCACATGAAATAACATTTTGGAACTTACATATGCATAACCGAGTCATGTATGCTGTGTGTATGTGTTTCTTTTAGATTAGAGCCATGGTAAGGTTCCATTTCATCAATTGGATTGATAAATAAAGCACAGTACCTTATTTGATTTTAATACTAAATATTTGTATAAGATATTTTTGTAATTGGTGAGGTAACGATTGGCCAATTGTGTGCTAGGCACAACATATTAAGTTACCCCCACACCCTATGTTGTATGTATGTGTTCTCTTTTAGATTAGAGCCATGGCAAGGTTGCATTTTATCGTTTGGATCGTTATATAAGGCATAATACCTTACTTGATTTTATTACTAAATATTTGTATAAGATTTTTTTGTAATTGTTGAGGTAATGATTGGCCAATTGTGTGCTAGGCACAATAGATTAAGTGACCCCTGCACCCTTGATGCTAGTACATAATGTTAAGTTAAGAAGACTTCACTTCTTTTATTGATTTTGATGAAAGTCAAATAATAATAATAAAATAAGTGTCTAAACTGTTTTGATGAGTTTATTAATTGTGTGGATAAATGTAAGTAGCATAAATCATCAAATTAAGATGATATTCAAATAAAATCAAGACGATATAATTGAAGAACAATCTATAACGTCAGTTAGTTAGTTGGATTTGGATACAGGACTCAACTAATAACAGATCTCTGAAGATTCTACAAGCAATTTTCTCAAGAAGACCGTTGGAGATTTAGACTATAAATATCAATTGTAGTCGTAGACATAAATACTTTTAGACTTTTATTTTACTTTTACTTACACTTTACAAAAGATAATTTTATGCTCAAGTGAGTATACTATAAAAATATCCTAAGTGAAAAGAAGGAAGAAAGAGATCAAGAACACCTGTAATGTGAGTGTAAAAAGCTCAAACAATATCTTTTCAAGTGAAAGGAAGGCTAGAGCCTGAATAGGCTAAGATAGCAGATAAAGAATACTTTGTGAAAGAGACCTGAAAAGGATTTGGAAGTGTAGAAATAATACTTGTAAAGTTGAAGGAGATAGTGAAATCTTAGATAAACTCTAAGGATTGGAAGTAGCCCAAAGGTTAAGGGTGAATCAGTATAAATTGCGGTTTCATAGTCTCTAACTCTTATCTCTTTAATTTCTTGTTGTTAGAAGAATAGATACTATTGCCGCTGTTGCATTACTCAATCAAACTAAGTGCGTTGTTTTGTAATTGTCTAAATTTTTCAAAAAAATCAAAATTTTTTTAAAGATTACTATTTTAGACGATTTAATATAATTCAACCCCCTTCTTGTGTATTTTACATATTATATGTGATTTCTATATTAACAAGTGATTTACTTTAGTTGGTATCAGAGCATAAGATTCCAAGAAACACTATTACAAAGTGAGGACAAAGATCCATGGCTGAATCACATGTTTTTATAGTTGAAGGTGCCTCTGTCTCAAGACCCCCTGCATTCAATGGTGAAGATTATCATTATTGGAAGGACAAGTTGCAGCTCTTCATAGAATCCACACAAATTGATCTTTAGGATATCATTGAAAATGGTCCATATATTCCAACAGACTACAAAGGGAAAAACATCTCTTGTGACCAATGGTCAGCTGATCAGAAAGGTCACGTTCAATTAAACTCAAAGGCCAAGTTCTTTGTAAGTTGTGCTCTAAGCAGAAGTGAATGTGATAAGGTTCATGGATGCGAATCTGTAAAGGAAAAATGGGACACATTTATTGGATCGGGAGAAGAAAACATGCCATATTTGGAGAATAGGTAGATTTCAAAACATTTTAGAAATCTTATTTGCAGCAGAAGCAATATATCCAAATCATTATGCCAATCTATACATGATATGGTATAAGGATAATAATAAACATAAACAAGATAGTGATATTACCGACTCCTTCGCTACAACTTTAATTTCTCGCTGCGCTATCCTCACCTTTTTCTTGTATCCAAAGCCTTTTCTTTTGAATCCTTTTCTTTGTCAATCTATCCTCTCCTTGTTGTTATATCCTCAATTAATTTGATTTACCACTTGTTCTTCCAGGACAACTAGGTTAACAAAATCCTTTAGTGGGAAAGGAGAAGAAATGATTGGAGGAGATTTTTCTTAGAAGAAATGAACCAAAAATAAGATCTTTCTCATGCAAATTTTGGTTCAATCATGCATGAAAGAGGAGAGAGAGAGTCAAACCATGCAAGAACACCTTCTTACCCCCTGAATTTCAGTTATGTATGGAATGGAAGAAGATAATAGCATCCAATGCATCACTTCTTACTTTAATCAATCATAAAGTAGCCAATAAATAAGACTCTTCTCATTTTTCTTTAAGATGGCTATATGGAAAGACTATTAACCTAAATATGACCTACCAATTTTAGTTTTCAAAGATGGAAGATGGTCCATCCAATGCACATCTTTCTTCTTTAATCCAATGAATGCTAATAGGTTATATGCTAACATTAAAA
>JAOSBN010114552.1:0-10227 GCA_027563595.1 Erythroxylum suave
CTAAACATATACACAATAACACTCATTCAAGTTCATTTAATATTTCTAAATTCCACTTAAAAATCAGGGTCCAACATCTAAAGTATTTCACCACATGCTTATATAACAACTCCGCCACAATATCCAAAGGACATGATGTTGGTGCTAGCACAAAGATCCCATACTTGGAGAAACAATCTACAATCATCATGATTGTCACTATGTTGTCCACCCCTCCTATGAAATCCATCAAAACTGACATCCACAGTATTTTGACAATGGATAAGGATTGTAGCAAACTGGCTTCCTTCTTCCTCTCTGATTTGTCTAACAAACACACAAGGCATGTCTTGAGGTAAACCCCAATTTTATTCTCCATCTTCGGCCAATAGTAGGAACTACCTAGGAGCATCATCATCTTCTGAACTCTGAGGTGACTAACCCACTATGAGTTATGTGTCTCCTTTAATAGTTGTTTCTGGAAGCTACTGAAACTCGGCACATACATTTGATTACTCTTAGTCATCAACAACCCATCATTATCGAGCCAAAACCTACACATATTACCTTCCTTAAATTGTGAGATCAACTTATAGTACGTGTTGTCTAATAGAACCGCATATTTGATTTGCTCCAACAGGTTAGACTCCGCCGTAGTAATGGCATATAAGGTCACAAATACCTCCTTCTAACTTAATGCATCTACAACGTTGTTGTGCCTTTCTGGTTTATGATCCCACGTGAAGTCATATTCAACAAGGATCTCTTGCAACTAGGCTTGCTTCATAGACAACTTCTTTTGGTTCCTGAAAAATGTGTTAGCAACATTATCTGTATGAACAACGAATCTGGTTCCGAAAAATACACTCTCCATGTCTCAAGGAAATGCACCATCACGAGCATCTCTTTCTTGTGCATTGAGTATCGCTACTCCTCACTATTGGGCTTTCAACTCTCAAATGCTACGGGATGACCTTCCTATACTAGGTTTCTATTAATAGCTTTGTCCAATGCATCTGTGTGTACCTAAAATGGAAGATCAAACTCTAGTAGCTTCAACACAGGTTCTGTTGAGATAGTGATTTTTATGTATTTTGAATGCCTTTTGAAGTGCACCTGACCAACATCCCTTGTCATGACCCAAAACCATAACGGGCACATGACAACTATCGCATACCCAGGCTAAGGATACTCAGGATACCCTTAACTCGACTATGCAAGGCTAACTGAATATCTTTAGAAACATTTGGACAGCATAAAAAGTTCATACATATGGTCATTTACAAACCATAAGACAATCAAGAGTTAATTTGCAAAATTTTAAAGTGTATCAACATAATCATGAACCACTATACAATAAAAGTACAAAACAGAGACTACTCACATGCAGTAATGCCCCAAAAATTTCAAAAGACCATATGATTAACTAAGAACTTCAAACTCACCAAATTAACCTACATAGTTGGAAAGCAGAGGGGGTGAGTACACTAAGTACTCAGTGAGCAGGAAAGACATATATCGCAAACAGAACTCGGTACACACCAAACGGTTTAAATAACCTAAGGACGGTTTTAAACATCTAACATGCATATAACCACTTAGGAAATGAATATGCATGACATAGAAACACTTAGACCTAACGTATGACTCATGCCATACTAGTTAGGAACCACATAGGCCTAGCCTATTAATCACTCTTTTAGTAAACATAAGTTCTAGTTCCGATACAGAAGAGCAAAAAAGCATCATAAGTAAAAATAAAATCTCAGAATAAGCCAAAATAGTTATGTGTGTCACCACTAGTCGACCAAGCTAGTGTGCACACCCACTTATTTCCAATGTTGGCTCAACTTTCATCTATGATGAGTCTAGACTATGGTCGATAAGAGGGTCATGATCCTGGGTGATGACGTCATCGGTGACCAGACCTCTAAGTGTGCAATCACTCATAATTTTTATAGAAAGGTGTTGTTACAAGGGCTCAACTTTTATGTACTAAAGTCAAGGGTATGGGGGTCACTTAATCTGTTGTGCCCAGCACACGATTGGCTAATCGTTTCCTCACCAATAACCAAAAAAATCATACACAAATATTAAGTACAAAAATTAAGTACGATGCCTTTATTTATTGGTCCAATCGATAAAATGGAACCTTGCCATAGCTTTAAGTCAAAAGAGAACACATACATGCAGCAAACATGACTCGGTTATATATATGTAAGTTTCAAAATGTTTTTTATGCAGTAAAAGTCATCTTTTACGCTCCAAGTGCAAAGTTATTAAAAAATGTAGTTTCAGAAAATCAAACATTGTCCTTTACACTTCAATTGTAGGTTTGTTGAAAACAATATCATTCCTCAAAATAAGAAATAAAAACATCAGTTTCACTCCAAGTGCAAAGAGTTATTTAAAATAATGTCAATTATTAAATACATCAGTATACTAGCATCTATTTGAGAATCAATTCTAATATGCATTACCTAGATTTAAAATTCAAATATAAGTCATCATGCATGTCTTGAGATGTCCTAATCCCATTTGAGAGATATGTTTTCCCCAACTCACCTAAAAAATGCATACTCCTTTAACTTCAACAATCCTCATTACAATTTCCTTGATCGATAGCTCCTGAGCCTTTATACATACAATGTACAATGTATTACTATTCAAACATGTATCTCATATGTATAAACCACCATATAAGTGTATAAAACACAAACTTTTTCATTTTCTAATGCATTTAATGCCTTAGATCCAATACTTATATGTTTCAAAGCATAATTACCGACATTTGTATCCAAACACAGTAGGTCATTACTCATCAATCTAAAAAAAAATTTAAGTTTACTCTAAGTATACATGAAAGCCTCTTTCCAATCTACACCATTAAAATCCTTAAATCCTAAGACAAGTTTACTTAGGCATTTTATCAAACACCTAATGTGCATGACTTTCAAGTCATATTTTTCAAGACTTTATCATAGTACTTCATGCTCCTCTCTTGTTATATAATGAGCACTTCCAAACAACATCACATTAAACTTTCATTTAGTGATATCTTCCAATCCTTTGATAATTTCTCAAATATAATGATAGATTTGAGTTCTTTGACCCAAATTACCTTAAAACACCTAGGCTTGGGTTAAAGAATTAAAAAAAAAGTGGTGAAAGGTGGGTGATGGCCGAAACTCCACTTCTCCTCCTCTCTTCTCTTTTTTCTCCTTTCTTTTAATTAAAAAAGTGTTTCTAATGTTTAATGAAGGGTGCATGGACACACAATGAAAAAAGTTCTAGATTATTGACTCTTCTTTGATAAAAATGGTGAAATTGCCCTTTTGCCCTTAGCTTATGTGAAATTACCATTATACCCTCCAAACTTTCCTAAATTTGCACTTAAGCCCAAACTTTAAGAATGATCAAAACTTTTATTTTCATTTTTGGTCTCTGGACTTTTGAACATTGTAATTAAGCCCCTTAACTTTATAGAATTACCTCTGGGTCTTCCAAGAATTGAAAAATTACATTTAAATCTCTTAACTTTTAATAATTGGCACATAAGCCCTTATATACATCAACTTTTCAAATTAAGCTTTTTAAGTGTCTACTAAGTCTATATATCATGTCTAATCACCTCTAAGGCATTAGAACACATTTAAATCAGCCACCAGGCCATATCCATCCAATGGACTTAGTTTTACCCATTTAGAAGCTTATATGTTAGAAACCTCTAAGATTTCTCATACCGATGAACTCTAAGTTCATGTAAGGGCATATAACATTCTATATCACTGGCATATATACCTAAAGGGTTGAACTCATATAAAACCATGTATATGTCAATCTATAGTAGTATCTTCAAGTTCTGACAAATATAAAAGGGCTAAAAAAATTCGACATTACACCACTCATGCTTTTTCTTTAGCATGTCCGTCAATGGCACTGCTTTCTCCGAGTATCCCATTATAAAGTGCCTATAATAGTTCACCAATCTAAGAAAACTCTGCAAATCTCATATTGTCGTGGGAACTTGCCACTTAAATTTCTCCTCACCTTTTTTGGATCCATCTTAACCTGATCTTTGCTCACCAAATGACCCAAGAATCTGATCTCTGACCGTGTAAACTCACACTTCTCCATATTCATGTAGAGCTTATGTTGCTTTAGCCGCTCGAACATTTTCCTCAAGTGTTCCACATGTTCAGCCATATCTGTGCTATACACTATGATGTCGTTGAGATACACCACCATGAACTCATCAAGGAAATTGTACAGCATATCATTCATCAATTTGCAAAATGTCACAAGGGTATTAATCAATCCGAATGACATGACTAAAAATTCATACGATCCATACTGAGTCACACACATTATCTTTTCCTCATCACCCTCAGCTATCTACACTTGCCAATACCCACTTCGAAGATCCAGCTTTGGGAAACCACAACCCTCAACAATTTGTCTACCAAATCTTGAACTAAGGAAACAGGATACTTGTATTTTACTATTACCTTATTCAAAGTTTGATAGTTCACACAATCTAAAGTGTTTCATCTTGTTTCCTTCTGAATAACATTGGGGTACCATATATGGCTTTAGAAGATTGGATGAACCCTGCCTCCAACTGTTCACCAAGTTGCTTTAAAAGCTCCCTCAATTCTAATGGGGACATCTTATATAGGACACGGGTAAGTAAGATGGCATCAGGAACCAACTTAATCCTATGATCTATCTTTAGACGAGGGGAAACGTCTTTAGTAACTATTTTGTCATCACTTCCCAAAACTACCTTAACAAACTTGCAACCACTTCCAAGACTTCCACCACTTGGTCCTCACTAATCTCCCATATGGCAGCAAGATAGGTCTCCATAACTATGCATCGTTCTACCATCAGATCTACAACAGTTAACAAAGAAGGAACTTTTCTAATTTATGATCATCATTCCTTCCAAACTTGGATACAATACCGCCTTTGCTCCCTTTAAGAAATCAATCCCCAGTATTAACTCAAAATCTTTAAGTGGTATGACCATGCCATTGAACTTGGCATGCCAATTCCCTATGCTCACTGGAACGTTGTAAGTAGCTCCTACTAGAGCTAATGCCTTACTTGTAGGTTCTTATCTTTGTCGGGTCTTCGACACCTTGAGCCTTAACTTACGTGCCATCCTTTCCTCTATAAATGAGTGTATAGGACCAGTATCTATCATCGTGGTTACCTGATTCTCATAGACTTGTATCCCTACATACATTAACTTGTAAAAAGAGTTAGACTCACTCTTAACCATGTTCAACAAGGCAATCAAATTTAAAACTGCCTCTAAATCCTCCTCTTGTTCTTTGGTGATCAAAACATTTAGCTTCTCCTTCCTTGGACATTCTCTCGTAAAACATGGACCGCTACATAGGAAACAAGCAAGTTTTCCCTTCTTGGAGGACGTCTTCCCACTATTGAAACCACCGTTTTGCTTGCCTTTTCCTTTGAAGTCTCCCTTCTTAAAGTCTTTCTTCTTTTTCCCCTCGCTCTTCTCCTGTTAGGCTAGCCTTTACCCTTGGAAGAATTTGAGGACCCCACCTTAGTTTCCTTCACCCCAAAATAAATTGATCCTTAAACTTGTTCTTCATCTTATCCTATGATGGGATCTCTACCTACATTGATCTCTGCAGAGGTCCTTCTTCTCCACCAAAGCTGGCATCACCATCTAAGTATATGGCCATCACATTGACCTTCTCAGCATTGGGTATCTTCATAGCCACAAAGTACTACTCCATATCCCACAAAAAATTCTCAAGTTCCTTCATGTTCTGAACACCTTCAAATACTTTGGTATCATGCATCTTCACTATGGTGATCTCGACACGTCAAGTCTCCTGTGCTGCAAAAGCATGCCTTAGGATCGTCATCTTGAACCTAGTATCCTCCTGTGCCTTCATCAACTATGTTATTTAATGTTGCAATGCCTGGATTTTCTCCTCCAATATCTCCATCCAAGTATTGTAGGAAGTGACATTCTCCTCCCCTTGAGGAATTAGGCCAATGAGTGCCTCCACTATATTGACACACTCTATCAAATTGCTGCCTCCTGCCAACTCAAAATTGTGGTTCTGATACTAGTTGTTACAAAGTCCTTCTTAAGCATCAAACTTATTCGCAAGTCCTACTCCTTTACATGAAAATCTTACTTAGATCTGTTTAAGCAAGACTTAGCCTTTCCCACATGATCGTTGACTAACAATCTAGTTCCCAAATGCCTCACGACCCTCGCAATGTTTGTTTCTCACACTTGTAAGAAAATAACAAAAGCATTAATAACGACAAAAATAGAAGAAAAAAAGAGATATAGCAATAATGTTAAACCTTTATTACTTTCCTTAAACTATATAAAGGAGTGCTCTCTTACCTATGTGTGTGAGGAGCAAGGCTCAAGTGAGCTAAATATAGGCATCAAAGCTTGGAATCCTAATAGAACTCTACTACCTATGATCACATCTTATCCTATCAGATTACATCACTATCCTATCAAATAACATCCCCATATAAATATTCCTCTATTTGATAAGGTCTATCTACATCCCACCTAACATGATAAAAGATTACATATGATCTATCCATATCCATGATGATCTCCATTATCTTTAGATGGTCCTCCTATGTGCTCTTTATCCTTTAGTGCTGATGTTTATTCTCCATGATGTTATCCGTCACATTATCCAAGATCCCCATGATCTTTATCTGATGATGATGAGTCATCTAAGCTAAGCCGGTCATAGCACATCCAATGCTTACCCATGTCAAGTCCATTAGCCATGTTCTATCAATTTGAGCACCCACTAAGTCCTTGGTCTATCAAGAACTTAGACTTAGCTATGTCATCTCGTACATGGTCCAAAACTCTACCAAAACTTGCACCATGCTTGATAGGAGCTTTTGTATGCCTCCGCCATGCAAGTAATCCAACTAACCTTTTACCTAAGGTCCGTCTCCAACTAGCTCTGAAGTTCATTTATGTGCTAAGGGGTTAATAGTTATCCTCCCTAAAACAATGTTAAATCTCCTTCATAAAAGTGTAATGATATACCTCTTAAGTGAGGGGCCTAATTCGCCATGGAATCTAGGAATGATGATTAGGCATATCCACAATTACCTTAGAGTCAAGTTCCACTAGCAATTAGGAATCTTATAGTATCTCTACAGATAATTCTAAACCTAGTAGTAAAGCTTGAATCTTAGCTTGGACACATGTGGTATCATTAAGGGCCAAAGAATATATTAAAATAGGGTCACCTACTGAATCTCTTAAATGTCTCGTGCACCTTCTCTGCCAAGGTTGCCTTTAAATTCTCCATCAATGTTGATCTTATAGAAACTAACTAGCGGAGGGATCCACTTAACAATATCAATAATCAGTGGCCTTATATATCCTCCTATTGCTGTAACCACCTCTTGCCAATTAAGCCCAGAGATTGATAGGGATACATTTTCCTACAAGATAAAACCAAAAGCCTATATAATATAAAAATATAAGAAGAAATATCAATCTTAGCCCTATTAAAATTTACAGAACATCTTGTTTTCCAAATGACCCAACTGGTTAAAGAATGTAAAACTTTAAAAAGAGTACATTGAGTAGTGTTACCTTCTAATAACTACCAATGCAAAACCATGTATCTATGCTTAGTACAAGATCCAATAACTCTAAACAACATTCCAAAAAACTCTTATGGGTTTTTATGAATTTAAGGAATTCACCTACCCATGCCCTTACCCTTATATGAGTGCAGAAGTGTTACATGCTCTTTTGGTGTGTCCTTATATGAAAATTTTGATATTTTTACCATAGGAACCATGTCTTCTAGGTTTAGGTTATGAACCGTACATATATACATGGAATTTCTTTTTAAATTTGGATATAGAAGATGATACAGGAGTATTGAAGCTTCTATGCTTATAATTGGAGTCTATATGCTCATATGATGACATAGGCAATGGCTTAACAATATGCACATTATTTTTATTACAAAAAATTTTCTTATCATTAGATGATGTACTTCTATAAATGTAATCAATTACATGCTTATCGTTGAAGGTTTTTTGGGACCCAAGATGCATTATAGATTTTCACCTACTAAATTAAAATTATAAAATGATGCTTTGAGGATATTTATTCTTTTTTAATACCACATTCTTATGCAATAAACATGCTCATTTTCATTGCTAGCAACCACACTATTAGATTATAAAAGGTCATACACATAACATTTCAATTGCTCATCTCAATCAATATGCGTCAAAGAGTTTTTGAGCTTCTTTGTACTTAGAAGATATTTTCTTCATTTATATGCTTATAGCTAGGCATTCAACTAACTCATCATATGAAAGATTAATATCATTATTATTATTATCATCATAAGAGATTTAGCAATGGGGTAGCTTATTATTATTGTATATAAGACACAAACTTTGTATATATTTTTTTCATGACTTTAAAAAATAATAATGTCATCTTATTAAGCCTTTAAATTCTTTCTTCTTCATATTTAATTACTTTTCTCTCTTAATCTTTAATATTTCTTAAATTTCTTTGTGATTATATTTATATCATCCTCATCACTCTCACTTATATAAATCTTATATATAATTTTCTTCCTCCTTAGAGACAATAAAAACCACATCTCTTTTTGTTGAAGTAAGTTCCTTTTCATGTAATTCATTCATCTACATCTCATAGGTTAGTGATTAGATTAGCTTTTCCAATATTATGGTCCTTAATTTTTATATTTTTGTTTATTATCTTTGTTGTTGGTCGTGTTCTATGTTGAAGAGTGTCTATAATTTTCTAACCTTAATCGTCTTCTTTTTAGTTTGTGATTGCCTATCTATCAAGGTAAGTTGTTCATTTAAGTAATGTGTACAATGTTTGGGCATTATTTAAATTGAAACATAAAGTCTTGAATTTGTTGGTGCATAATTCAAACAAATTATTAACACAAGAAATTAATGTAATTGACAAGACAATTCTTTGCATAATAAATCCCTAAGATGGTATATAGGCTGGAAACCCGTGATGCAACTCCCATGAGGTTTATTAGTGAAATATTCCACGAGCCTAGGAGTCACAGCGAGAACTTGCTTTCTCAATTCATCTGGTGTAATAATGCCATGTACGATAGTGCTTGTTTAAAATCAAATTTTGTAAATGAACGTATAGGTGATTAAATCAAACTTAGTATTAATATAAGAAATTCATGTAATTGACAAGACAATTCTTTGTATAATAAGCTTGTAGGATGGCATATGAGGCTTATTGGTGAAAAATTTCATAAGCCTAGGAGCTATAGCGAGAACTTGCTTTCTCAATTCATCTGGTGTAACAATGCCACGTACCATTATGCTTATTTAAAATCAAACTTTTTAAATGAACTTATAGCTGATTAAATCAAACTTAGTAATAACATGAGAAATTCACGTAATTGATAAGACAATCCTTTGTACAATAAACCCTAGGATGGTATATAGGTTGGAAACCTATGATGCATCTTCTATGAGGCTTCTCGTTGAAAAATTCCACGAGCTTAGGAGTCACAATGAGAACTTGCTTTCTCTATTCAGTTGGCGTAACAATGCCACATACTATAGTGTTTTTTTTAGTTTCCACTAATTGTATTTATTGTAAAGCAATTTTCACTTTATTTTAACATAAAGTTAGAAAAATAATATGTGGATGATTTTTTTACTTCTTATTGTCACTTCTTATAGGATATTAGTTGGCAAAATCCTTTATTTGAATGATGTTAAGTTAGGATGACTTTACGATGTCTTAATTTTGATGACAAACTAATAATAACAATGTTAGAAACAAATGAACGTTTTGATAAGTGTGTTAAGTGTGCAGAAGAAGTACAAAAGACAGACGAAGTACAACACATAGATGTAGCACAAAACAAAGACGAAGTACAAAAGTCAGAAGAAGCGCAAAACATAGAAGAAGTATAAAAGACAAAAGAAGTGCAAAACATAGACTAAGTGCAGAATACAGAAGAAGTGCAAAACACAGAAGAAGCGTAAAAGACGGAAGAAGCGTAAAGCATAGAAGAATTGCAAGACACAGACGATACTCAGAAGAAGCTACGTCAATACATTGCACGGTTACTTAGTTGAAGTTAGTTACAGCACTCAACTAAATAGCGGTTTTCAAGAATCAAGAAACAGTTGTCAAGATTCAAGAAGCGGTTATCAAAGATCAAGAAG
>JAOSBN010114553.1:0-10226 GCA_027563595.1 Erythroxylum suave
TCTATAAATCATGTCTAATCACCTCTAAGGCATTAGAACACATTTAATTTGACTACCATGGTCATATCCATCCAATGGACTTGTTTTTTTTCACACTTAAAAGCTTATATGTCGAAAATCTCTAAGATTTCACATACTGATGACCTCTAAGTTCATGTAAGGGCATATAACATTTTATATCATTGGCATACGTACCAAAAGGATTCAAATACATCTTGAACTCATTACAACCTTGTATTTATTATTGTACAACAATATCTCCAAATATGGCACAATATAAAAAGCTCAAAGAGTCCAGCGTTACACTATGTGTCAACTCCCACTAGACTGACTACATCACATCTAGTCCAAGTGATGTTAGTTCTTGTCCTGGGATTTCATTACTTATGTGTCATTGAAGACTCTATTCATGACACATAACTGCTATGGCTATAGACTCTTGAGTAATGACCCCGATAAGAGGCCATGGGTATCATCTCTTTCTATCAAGAGTGGTGAATCCTTTATTGGCTACCCAATTACCTTCAAATACTAATGGCTGTACCCAATCACCACTATAAGAGCGATCTCATCTTGAGATAACAAGGAATGATGTCAAAGCATAGGATTAGTATCCAGGATATCCTTGAGTACCTTAAGTCTAAGGATATTTGCACCATTGCTGTAATAAGATTAATCATTGACATTTGATAGATCATCCATATGATAATCTCATAGCGGGTCATCCGATATACTTACTACCCTTAGTAAACATCTACATGTTAACTTTAAACATCTCTTGCTTATAGTTTATGAGATCCACTTCTCAATCAAATCAAGAATTATAACATATGCTACTATGTCTGGATTAATAATGTCCTGTCTTATTAATCCAGTGACTAGGGATTATTTAGATACTAACATAATTACACATGATAGGATTCTCATTATCATAATCTCATCATGATTTCCTTCATGCTATGTTTTATATCATAGACTTCATTAATTCGATTGAAGATCAACATCAATTTATATACAAAAGAATATCAAATTAATGAAAAATGCCTTTCACTTTATTAATCAAAATAAGGTTGGTACAAAAGTACCAAAGGTGATTGCCTTTAGAGCATTACTCTAACAATCTCCCACTTGCACTAAAGCTAATCGACTTTGTATCTAATACCATAGGTGAGTACACAAGAATCAAATTTCACTTGAGGAAGTGGCTTAGTCAAAGGATCAGCGATGTTTTAATATGTGGTAACTCTCTCAATCTTCACACCATCTTTATCAATTATCTCCCTAATAAGATAATGTCTCCTGAGTATGTGCTTGGACATTTGATGAGACCTTGGTTCCTTGGCTTAAGCAATAGCTCTATTGTTGTCATAATACAATAATATTGGGTTTACTATGCTAAGAACCACTCCAAGTTCCATGAAGAACTTCTTTATCCAAGCAGCTTCTTTTGCCACTTTTGCAGTTGCAATGTACTCTGACTCGGTTGTCAAATCTGCAATCATCTCTTGTTTGAAACTCTTCCAACTGACTGCTCCACCATTCGGTGTGAAAACAAAACCTGACTTGGATTTGGAGTCATCCTAGTCAGATTGAAAGTTAGCATTTGTATGCCCACTCACTATGAGATCTCCATTTTTATATATTAAGAATACATCCTTAGTCCTTCTCAAGTACTTTAGAATATTCTTGGCAGCCACCCAGTGACCCTCACTAGGATTTGATTGATATCTTTTCGTAATACTTAGAGCATACGATATATCAAGTCTTGTACATAACATAACATACATGATTGATTCGACTACCGAGGCACGGGATCATACTCATGTGAGTCCTCTCATATTGCACCTTGGGACACATAGATTTTGAGAGTTTTATCCTATGAGTCATAAGAAGATACCCTCTCTTAAACTACTCCATCCTAAACCTATTTAGCACTTTGTCTGTATATGTTGACTGTGAAAGACCCAGTAACTTCCTTGATCTATCTCTACAGATCTTTATTCCTAATATATAAGTTACTTCTCCAAGGTCTTTCATGGAAAAATTTTGAGACAACCAAACTTTGACTGATTGCAAACTTGAGACATCATTTCTCATTAGTAACATTTCATCCACATATAACACAAGGAATATGATCACACCCCACTAACCTTCTTATACACATAAGGTTTATTAGGATTTTGTAAGAAACCAAACTCTTTAATTGTCTCATCAAATTGGATGTTCCAATTACCTTTCTTCCATATCTAGATACGAAGCCCTTAGGTTTTATCATATATACATCCTCAACAAGGTTTCTATTTAGGAAAGCTATGTTAACATCCATGTACCATATTTCATAATCAAAATGAGCAGTAATGGCTAGGAGTATTCTAATGAATTTAAGCATGACTATAGGGCTAAATGTCTCATCATAGTCAACTCCTTGTCTTTGACAATAACCTTTAGCGACTAGCCTCAATTTATAGGTAATCATATTACCTTCCATATTGATTTTCTTCTTGAAAATCCATTTGCATCCTATGGGTTTTAACCTTTCCCATAAATAATGTAGCAAAGTCCCTACAACTAATGTAGCAACTCTTGCCTTATTTCCCACACGTAGGTCCATCTCTCCCTTCTTGACTGGTCTACTATCCCTGAGACCCTACATATCATCACATATGTGTGAGCCACATCCGGTATCTAATACCCAATTTTTATTATTAGAAATAGTATTAACCTCAATGATAAATACCCTACCTGATGTAAAGGGTGGGGCATCTAATGCCTTCTTCTACTTCAGTGACTCCTATTAAGCTTTGCAGTTCCTCTTCCAATGCCTTTCCTTATTGCAATGGAAGCATATCCCCTTTAGTGTTGTCTCCTTTGCCTTATTCTTGGCTACACCTCCCACTGGCTTCTTGGACTTCTTCTTCTTCTTCTTTTGGCTCTTCTTTCGAGAACCAAAAACAAAGTCCACCATCATCACAGCTTTATTGTCTTTCTTGGTAGTTTGCTCAGCTGTTTTGAGTAGATTAATCAGCTCAAGTATCATCATGGATATTTGGTTCATTTGATAGTTAAGCACAAACTGTGAGTAACTATCAGACAAACCAGTCATAATTAAGTCTATACTTAGTTCATGATCCATAGTGAAACCCAAACTGCTTAATCTCTTAATGTATCCATTCATCTTTAGCGCATACTGCACCAGGGATGATCCCTCAACCATCTTTGAATGGAAAAGCAACCTCGAGGTCTTGAACCTTTCAAACCAAGCTTGCTCACCAAGCAGTTCCCTCAGATGGTAGACTATGGTATAGGCATCCATAGCCTCATGTTGCTTTTACAGTTCTGGTGACATAGAGGTCAGCATTATATGGCTAGCTGACTCACTATCATCCAGTAGCTTCTTATAAGCTTTCTGATCTCAATAGATGCATCGACAATAGGGGGATCGAGAAGTGGTTAATCTAGGACATATCCTAGTTTTTCAGACTTGAGAACAATTCTCAAATTTTGTAGCCAATCCAAGAAGTTTGGTCTCGTGAGTTTGTTGGAATCTAGTAAGGAGCATAGATTCACACTAGATGACATTGTTCGATTCAATAACCTAGAAGAATGAGAGAAAGTGTTAGAATGTAAACTTAATGCAATTTTATAAGGACTTTAACAACATGCATTATGGGTCTCACTATTCTTATTCAAATCCATAGCCCTCACTACGAATTCTAGAAAATTTATAGTTTTCTTAATGAGTCGATATCCGATATCACTAAGAATGACCTTGGGTTTGCCCAATAACCTAACTCTAAAAGAACTCTAGTTCTTGCCATATCAATAGAAGGTGTAAGTCCTAATATTTGGTTGAGGGAGTTGTTCTTTGGTTTTATCAATACTAGGATGATTTTGTGTATGTATATCATATATATACATTTAGATTATGGATAACTCAATTGAATTAAGCCTATGTCCATAACTACCCTTAAAATGCATCTAATACACGTATCACACAAAGGAAGCTTAATTTAGGTTGTGACTTGACTATGCATCTAAAGTTTGTGATTGGATTCAACTCTTGAACCTAATCGAGTACTAATGTTAGTCTTGGATAATCCGAATTATGAATGTGATTCGATTAGGAACGCTAAAATTCAATTATTTTGATGTCCAAATTAAACACTTTAATCCTTGTATATATGCCTTTATCTAGTCACACTAGAAATGCTATGCTCTATTTGGATTAATTCTAAATTAATCCCTAGGGTTTCAGAAATTCTAGTACATCAATTATTCCTCTATAATATCCCTAGGTTATTTCAACTTTATCTAAATAATTTCCACAAATTCCAAAATTATCTTAACGGCCAAAATCGTCAAGATAAATAAGTTAACCTACTAGACACTAAAGAGATCGATTCGATGTTTGGAAAATTTTTAGAACCCTAATTTCAAGCACATGCCTTAAGCATGTTATTACCATCAAAATAATACATATCTTATGATATAAGAACCTTATTTAGGTCTTATAACCGAAATACATACATTATAAGTCATTAAGTAAGTCAACTCCATCAACTTTCAAAAAGTTGACCAATGTTGACTTTGACTTTATTTATTAATTGAATCAAATTCAATTAATTCTGGAAAAATTCTAGAATCTTATAAACATTCTAAATGTGTCTAATAAAAAAATCCAGAACCTAATTCTTAGGAATTATTTATTAATAAATAAGAAATAGCCAGCATGTCACTAACACTAGTTAAACATTACATCAAGCATGCGCAAGATAATCACTTTAACAATAAGTGTCATGCATCTTATACATGTGGCAACATCTCATCTTATATGTGCATGCGTAAAATTAATAAAATTTTTTTATAAGAATTAATATAGAATTTTCATGCATGTATGTTCATCATACTTTTAGAATTTCTAGAATTTCATACATGCATCAAGTTGAAACTAAATTCATAATAAAATAGTAAATGACATTCCATTGAATTTTATTTTTATAGAAACATAAAATAACATTTTTTTAAACACTTATATGAAAGAAAATCAGCAAAAAATTTCTAGAATTATTACGGAAGTTTCAAAGTCAGCACAGGCATTTAGTTTTTCAGAAAATCCCAGAAATCAACTTATGAACAATCTGGATATTAATTCAAAATAAAATAACAAATGACCTTTAATTGAAATTTCCTTCTACAGAAACATAATATAACATCTTATAAACATTTTTTAGAAATAAAATTAAAACATTTTTTCTAAATTTTAGACGAATTATTCCAAGTCAATATGCAAGTCAGTCACAACCCAGCAAACACCTTGCACATTTTCAATATATCATCGATAACATTCATAAACTTTCTCTGATACCACTGTAGAGTTAGTGATGGTTGCATGCATCACAAATAGGTGTATGCAGTGGAAGTGTCAGAAATAAGTTTCCAACACCATGACAACCTGAAAATAACATAATTATACATGCATGCAAGGCTATGTAAAGAACATGAAATAACAAAAACTTTTACCTTTTGTTTCTCCTCCTTCCTTGTTTCTTTTCCTTATTTAGGTTGTTGTAAACACCAAACCCTTCTTTAATCACCCAAGAACATACAAAGAAGATGAAGAAATAATATATAAGGGTGATTTGAGCACCAACTAGATGAGTTCTAGTAGATGCTCAAGATGATGGAAGATAGATCAAGAATCTTGTTGCATGCACTTTGATTCATACAAAAATTGCATGAATTCCAAGAACAAGGTTCTTGATACCTCTCTCTCACTCTATAACTCTTCTAGAACCCCCTTAAACTCTCACTTAAGTATGTAAAAAGTGGTAAGACCTTATGTACATGAGTGAAGAACTCACTTATATACTCATTCGTGACCTTTGTCACAATCATGGCCAATAAGCCATGATCATGACCTACTTAAAATTGGCCATACCCACTATGTTTTTCATCCGATATTTTATATGTGTGACCCTTAGGTTCCTGATTATTTAAGGCACTTGAATTAACTCTTAATTCAAGCAAATCATGAAGGGTTTCATGATGCCGATTTATCGGAATATAAGTGGATTAATACATGAACTCTTTAATAGTTAATTATCTAACTTATAAATCTTTCTATAGACAATTACTATGCAATTTGTGATTTCACCATACTATACCCCACTTGGTTTGAAGTATAGGCCATATGTGAATTCCCACTAGACTAACTATGTCACATTTAGTCTAAGTGAGGTTAGTTCTTGTCTTGGGATCTTATTACTCTATGTGTCATTGAAGACTCTCTTCTTGACACATAACTGCTCTGGCCAGAGACTTCAGAGTAATGACCCCAACAAGAGGCCGTGGGTATCATCTCTTGCTATTAGGAGTGGTGAATCTTTTATTGGCTACCTAATTACCTTCGAATACCAATAGCTATATCCAATCACCACCATAAGTGCGACCTCGTCTTAAGGTAACAAAGAATGATGTCAAAGCACAGGATTAATATCCAAGATATCCTTGAGTACCTAAAGTCTAAGGATATTATAATGAGAATAATCATTGACATTCGATAGATCATATGTATGATAATCTCATAACGGGTCATCCAATGCACTTACTACCCTTAGTAAGCATCCACGTGTTAACTCTAAACAACTCATGTTTACAGTTTATGAGATCAACTGCTTGATCAAATCAAGAAGTATAACATGCGTTAGTCTGTCTGGATTAATACTGTCTTATTTTATTTGTTGCATCACTTATGGCTCAGGAATGCGCAACGCGCAGTGGAATGGACCATAGAAATTCGGGTCTTATGCCTTGATTAATCAAAATTTCACAACAAGAAGTGTGTGGAATTACCTCTTGAAGCACGCGAATTGGGATTCTTTTTAGATATGTTAACGTTGCAGCTCACGAACATCCTCTATCGATATACACACGAGGATGAACGATTAGGGAAGTAGCTAATATGTGCTAGCACGTTCTAAACCACTTTGAAACACCCCACAATTTTTCTCTCGGGAAAAGGGATGAGTGGATAGGTGGCTAGGGTTTTCGTGTGTCTTCTAATGAGACATAATCCCTCTATTTATAGAGAAGTCCTTGTCTATATTCCTAGTGAGAATAGGTCAATCCTATTTTAATAGGAATAGAATATCATAATCCTAGACCCATTAGGATTATGAAAGCCCAATAAGTTTCGACCCATATTATATCTTATACAATAAAAACCCGATAACTTAATTCAATCTAACCTAATAAATATATCCACATATATTTATTCAGTGCCTAATAATTTAGGCCTAAAAGAAGAATCCCAAGTCAAATCACTCTTTGTGTGCGACCCTGTTAGCTCATTCGATGTTGGCAATAGCTTGATCATATTTTAAGACCCGTAAGTCATAAGTGGCCTTTAGTAAGACATTGTTACAACCCAAATCAAATGAGGATTGGTAATCTTATTTTACCTGTAACCATGGTTAGAAACTTAGTCCCTTTGTAACACGATATCAAGATTAATCATAAGGCATGGTGCATGTCAACCTTTGATTAATCATAGTTTCTTGATTCCCAAGTTGACTGACTATAAAAAATGACATTGATGACTCCTCATCAATTCATTTGAGCACGACCATGCATTTCTTCAGTCAAACTTGTCAAGAGGCCCAAATGATATCTCTCTCATTTAAGAGAGGTACAAATTTCATCTACGTCATTCACATCCCTCCGCATGATTCATTTAATGTCCAACATAAGACTACTTATTATCCAGTTAAAGATAACTTAGTCTAATGTCAAAACAATGAATTCCTCTTGTAAGGAACCATGATGATTTCAGGTCAAAAGGGCTAAAGTAAAACCATTTGAAAATCACTAATGACATGAAACCATGTAGTGTTCTCTTTATGGGTCGGTCCAATATATGTTCTCTAACATATTTCTATGTATTTGATTTGATAACTCATATCCATGATCAGTAAAACGTGATCATTAATCAAAACACATGCTAGCCTCAATTCATTATTGTTCCACCAATAATGATCTACCAAGGACAGTTTAGAATAGTATTATAATGCTTATGGTTTTATTATCAAGTCACATATTTGATGACATAAGCCTAATACTATTTATGGAATGTAAATCACATTACATAAACAGTATACATCGATATATAAAAGAATACCTCATAATATATAAATAATGTCATAATGTCAGTACAAAAATATCATATGACCATTGGCCTAAGGTACACTACTAACATTATTAATCCTATGACTAAGGATTATTTAGATACTAGCATAATTACATATGATAGGAATCTCATTATCACGATTTCATCATGATTTCTTTCATGCTATATTTTGTATCATAGACTTCATTAATTCAATTTAAGATCAACATCAATTCATATATAAAAGAATATCAAATTAATGAAAAATGCCTTTCACTTTATTAATCAAAATAAAGTCAGTACAAAAGTGCTAAAGGTGATTGCCTTTAGAATACTACTTTACCAAAAAGGATATGATTTTGATGTGATGATTGTTATACCCCAAGGAACAAGTGTAAAAAGAAATAGTTTCAACTATACATGGTGGACAAGAAAGAGGTTATAAACTTAGAGATAAAAGATCCAATCACAAGTGAAGATGGAGAGCACATGATTCCTAATGTATCCTTGTATGTAATAATGGGGTTGAAGGATTAAGAGTAGGATAAATAGATGAGGATCTTAGGAATATATTAGGATAAATAGAAGAGGATCTTAGGAATATATTAGAAGAAACATTTACACATCTTGATTGATAATGGGAGCACTCACAATTTCTTAGATGAATTAGTGGTGAAGAAAGGAGCCATGGAAATTAGAGAAGTTCAGACTGTTGCTGGGAGTCTAAAATTTAAGTGCTACTAGGCATGTAAGGGATTTAATTAGAGTATGCAGGGCTTTAGATTTACAACTAATGTATTGATCATCAAATTAGGTGGGTGTGACATGTTTTTAGGAGTCAAGTGGTTGGTATCACTAAACAATGTATTATGCAATTTCATAACTCCTACAATGAAGTTTAATTAGAAAGGCAAGATGGTGACCTTAACTGATGATATGGATAGAATTGCTAAGGTGAGATTAGTTAAATGTTTCAACAAAATTCTTAAGAATTCCAAAAAGGAAAATATATATGTGGTTCATCTTTCTCACCTCATTGAATTTCACATACAACAAATTAGTTCGGAGGATCAACCTAATACATATAAGGAATTGAATGGTATATTAAATGGCTATAATGAAGTAATTAAGGTGTCTAAACAGTTATCACCTAAAAGGATAAATGATTATTTCATTAAATTCAAGGAGAGGATAGATACCATCGATATTAGGCCTTAAAGGTACCCAAGAAGCAAAGGATGCTATACTAAGAATCAGTAGAGAAAAGGTTCATTAGACATAGTGTTAGCCTATATGCTTCATCTATTGTGTTGGTGGAGAAGAAGAACAATTCATAAAAAGGGTTGTCTAAGAATTAGTAGAGCAAAGGCTCATTAGACATAGTGTTAGCCTATATGTTTCATCTATGGTGTTGGTGGAGAAGAATAACTATTCATAAATGATGTGTTTTGATTATAAATTTCTTAACAAGCATATAATAGAAAAAAAATTCTCCATACCTCTAATTAAAGAGTTATTTAATGAACTACATAGATCTAATTAGTACTTTAAGTTGGATTTAAGATCCATGTATCATTAAAACCGGATGAATGATAAAGATATTCCTAAGACAACCTATAGATTTACGAGGGCTACCATGAATTTTTGGTAATACCCTTTCAGATTAAACAATGCTCCTTCAACCTTTTAGAGCCACATGAATGAAGTTTTCAAACCCTATCTCAAGAAATTCATTATGGTTTTCTTTTATGATATCTTATTTTATAGTTGATTTTTTCGATAACACTTAAAACATCTTCAAAAGTTCTTGTAAGTAATTTGCACTTAGTAACTCTTAATTAACAAAAGCAAGTGCAATTTTTGAGCAACAAAGATTGATCACTTGGGCCATTCCATTTATATTATAGGTGTAACATCCCGTTACCGATGGGATGGGTACAGTTCATTGCATTCTTATGTGGCATGTTCATGCATTATTAGTTATGTAATGGGATAATTGAGTAATTATTACGCTGGCATACGTACGTACATACATGTATGACAATTCCCGATTTGGTTTGGG
>JAOSBN010114554.1:0-39598 GCA_027563595.1 Erythroxylum suave
ACTTCTTTGAATATAACTACAATCATATAAACATCTTCATCCCCATTATACTCATGCATTTGATACTTTGATTTCATCCATTCGTTCACTAAGTTTTAACCTCCATTTTCGCTTCAAACATATCATATATTAGTCACATAAACCAAGGATCATTCTAGGTTCACTTTAAGAGCCATTTAAGCCTTAATTAGGGTCACTTGACCCGTGAATGTCCGTTAAGCAGACATCCATGTTTGTTAAACGGACCTTTACGGGTCACTTAAACATATCTCAAAATTGGACCCTCTAGAAATCAAAATCTATTTTCGCAGTCTTCATAGAAGTTGTAGATCTCAAAGTCCTATTTAAAACCATAACTGATTGAACTCAACCAGAGTTCTAAAGAAAAAGTTATTCTTATTGCACTAAAGTATGTCCAATTGCATTCTTTGTTTTCCAAATTTTTAACTCTTTACTTACAACATTCAATTTCTCATGCTTAGTCTCTCATTTCTAGTTCAATACTCATCATTTATCCATTTTTCTAACTCCCTTTCAACTCAACACCATCCACAACCAAATTATAGTCCATGATTGATCATAAACACTAATAACAGAACATACACATATATATGCATTCATCATCAATTTATAGCACATATTCAACTTCATTTCCACTTTCATTTCACCTCTAACTATCACCTAGATCCTTCACATTTCAAGACACCAAATTAATCCCTCTCTTTATCTTTATACTCATTTTACATCATCACAAAAACACCCAAAAAGATTCACATTAATCCATCAAGAAAAGCATAATAAAAACCTAATATGTATCCAATTTTTCTGCACTTTTTCCTACACCCAGTACTGAACTTCAAGTCAAAATTAGAAACTCTTAATGATAGAATTTGAATTCAATATCTTCATGCAAAATGTATCCCTATGTCTCTAATTTAATCCAAACCAAAGATCATCTCATTTGAATAACTACAGAACAAGGTATAGCTAAACAACAGAAGCATATTCAGTGAAAAAAAATCTCAGCTAATATTTCTCCAGCACACTTTATACACCATTCACTCACTCAATCCATCATTATGTCATTCCCTAATCTATTATCCATCAAAACAAAAGCAAGATATGAATCTATCCCCATTTCTCATCCACGTTTTTAGCATATACCCATCCTCATATCATGAACATCTAACTCTTAACTATTATCAAACATGCTCCATTCATCAAAGCCATGAAGAGTAATAGGTTACTTACTTAATTTAGCTTCAAAGCTCCTTCAAATCACCAAGAAACCCTAGCTCCTCCACTTACACGATCTTCACCTGTTTGAGGTGGAATAGGTTGGGTTTCTTTAGAAACAAGAAGAAGATAGCAAATATTCAAGTGGATAGGAGTGGAAGAAGCAAGGTTCAACTTTGAGGCTTGGATAGTGAGTGTCGTTATTAAGGGGAGGAAGATGAAGAAAAACAAATGAAGAAGATGAAGAAATGGAGCTAGTGTCGTGGGTGACAAGAGAAAGACCACAATTTTGTCTTTCTTTTATTAATTTCATGACTTAACATGTGGTGTGGCAAGTGACACTTGTCACTTGCCACATGTCACTCTCTCATGGTCCCTTCTTGATCTTTTATTAAGCTAGTCCATTTGCCTCTAATTTCTAATCCAATTGTCTCTAAATTTTCAATGACATATGTCATTAAATTCTAAAGTCCTTTATAAAAATTCCCATTGCCATTTGACCCTTATTTCTACTACTATTCATCAATTGTTCTACCATTTGGCATTTTTCCTAGTCCAAAAATACCCTTATATTTCATAAAATTTCCAAATTTTCTCCAAAAATTCTAATTCACTACTCATACATTCCCACTAAATTTTTAAGACACAAACCATAATTTGCATCATATTCACATTAAAACAATCATTTATACCCAAAAAATGTCAATTGAGCGCATGAACAATTATTTTAATGTGTACAATAATCAAATTCACATGTGTGTGTATGCTAACATTATGCATAAGCATGTAATGCATTTTCCTTAATCTCTTTTTGATCTCATATGTACCAAATTTTAGGGTTCCAACCTTTAGTATGGGAACGGGATGTTACAGGTAAAGCATTTAAATTTTTCGAATCAAGATATGGTTGAAGAAGGAGAGCAAGGAGGACCAGAGTGAACATTGATGGACTTTATGAGGCCAGGATTTAGTCCTCAAAAAGTGGCAAGTTCAATAGCCCAGGTGAATAATTTTGAGATAAAACCGGCACTACTCAACATTCTACAAAGTAGTGTGTAGTTCTACTAGCTATCGAACGAGGATCTGAATGCCCACATTGCAAAATTCTTAGAGATCTATGACACGTTCAGATTCAACAGAATGTCTGATGATGCAGTGAAGCTGAGACTATTTTCATTCACATTGAAAGATCGGGCTAAAACTTGGTACAATACCTTGAATTCAGGCTAGATCACTACATGGGAGTAGCTCGTCCAAGCATTCCTCACCAAGTACTTCCCATTGACAAAAACGATGAGGATTATCAAAGAGATAACAAATTTCTAGCAGAGCGATGGAGAATCTCTCTGTGAAGCTTGGGAGAGATTTAAGGAACTTTGAAGAAGTTGTCCACATCACAACCACCTGAAGGAGTTTCTGCTTCAAATATTCTATAATGGAGTGAATCTAAGCACAAGAGGGACAATTGATACAGCAGTCGAAGGTTCACTGATGAGGAAGATGGTGGAAACAACATATGATTTTTTGGAAGAGGTAGCAAGCAACAGTTGCATATGGTCGAGTGACAGGAGTAGACAAGGACAGAAGGAACAGAAAGGTATGATACTTATTGATTTAGTTACTGCCTTATCGGCTCAGATCATGACACTTACGAAGCAGCTGAACAATATGCAAGGAATATCTACCTCAGCAGTGAAGGTGATGTAAGCATAATGTGAGTTATATGGGGAGAGCAATCACAACTCAACGGAGTGCTTCCTAGTGGGAGCTGGTGGAACTGAACAGGTAAGTTACCTAAGCCAGCCACAGCGATGTAATAATCTATATTCAAATACATATAATCCGGGATGGAAAAAGCACCCAAACTTTTCTTGGAATAAATAATGCAGGTAGCCAACAAAGACATGGGATCCGATGCTTAAGGGAATTGTGGGGATTCCCAAGGGTGTGGGAACCTCATCCGGAGGGAAACTTAAGTTTCCCTCACTCATTTTTCTCTCACCCATTTGCAAAATTTCAGACACTCTCTCTCTAACCCACGATTTTCTCTCCTCCCATTCTCTAAAAATCATCCATCTTCATCTGATTTCTTGGTATTTTCTACATTTCTTTCCATTAATCTTACATTATGTCAACTTTTCATGCATTAATCTTTCCAAACAATAAGGATTTAGGTGAGATTTTATGTTTCTCTCTCTAAAACACGAATTGCACTCTCTCTCTTTCATCTTTTCATATTTTCTTCTCACAATGACTCCACCAAGGACGATGAGGGTTAGGCAACCGATCGATGAGCTACCCTTCAAGTTTTCGACAAAGGAAAAACTAACTTAATGGCAACTTATCAGACCCCATTTTTGATTTACTAGGAAGAAAAAGTTACACATTTCCGTAACTTTAGAAATAGAGCAATAATCACTCTTAGGTATTTGGATTTTGAAGTGTTAGAGAATTTAAGAGTGAGAAACTGACTTGAACAACTAGCTGTGAACATAGGGTGGAGTAGATTTGTTCGATGCGATGTACCTATTTATGCCACCATAACTTTAGAGTTTTTCATAACAGTTTGATATAACCCTAAAATGGATTTGTTTTGGATTAGTTAAGTGGAAATGTTTTAAAACTCAATTATGCTGTCATGTGTGAACTGTTTAATTTGTCAAATACAAAAATCTTAGATGGTCATGCAGATTTTGATGTTGATGCCGATTAGAACACTCTCACGGGTGAAGAATATTTTGATTCACGTAATGCACCTAATTCTCTAATCTGGAGTGCTAATCATTTACTTTTACATAAATTTATGTGCCTGACTGTGTTTAATAAAATGGAAATCAATAAATGCTCAGCTAAAGAACTTTCCTTTTTATGGTGTATGGATCACAAGCTTAAAATTAACAAACCTTATATATTTTTTTGGTCATTAGTGAGTGTGATTAATCAAAAGAATATATCTTTTGGGATGGCTCATATTTCTTTGGCTTTGAGTGCATTTTATCATGATAATATGGAGAATTTGCATACTACCCCCCCCCCCAAAATGTTTGACATAGCCTATTTGAGACACTCTGAGATTGTGGAGGTCCAATCTATGGAACTCCGCAATCCTTAAATGCGCAGTGTAGTGAGGAGCAGAAGGGGTGCCAATATAGTTACAAACCAAGCATCCACATCTAGCGCAACTCCAAAGCCAGAGGAGGAAGCAGTAGCGAAGGAATCGAAGGAACCGGCGACAGTTTATCAATATCAACCAATTATTGACCAAATTGCTACAAATCATCAATAGATGACATCCCAACTTGATGAACTCAGCACTCAAATGTGGCAGGTTCATAAGGAGCAATGAAGCTTGAAGAGAAGGTTCCTCAACTTTTGTCGACAAAACAATTTTAAAGCTCCTATACCATCACCGTCGCCACCATCATCTGAATAAGCTTTTCTGACCCTTTAACTTTAAACTTTTGTGTTTTTTATGTGGTTGCAAGTCATTTCATGTCTATTTGGTTTCTTATCTATTGTATGTGCTATGTCTTTTGTTAGTTTTAATTTCTTTAAGTTTAGTTTGATATCATTTGTTTGTTTCAATTTTTGTTGTTTGTGTTGTTTTCATTTTTATTTAGTTAATGTCATTTTCATTCGCTTAAGGATTGACTTGTCACATTAAGGATAATGTGATCTTTAAGTATAAGGAGGTGACATCAACCTTTTCAATTGCAATTTTTAAAAAAATTTGTGTTGAATAAGATGCATGTTTAGGCATATTATATGTGTTCTGTATCAACATTGGTGCATTGTGTTAGCAATGGAACCGTATTTGAGTCACTTTGATAAATATTGTCATGGGATTCTGTCATGTTAGTTGGAGTTAGAAAGAATGCACGATTTAACTCAAATAGGGCTACTTGAGTAAAAAGTGAACTATATAGAGTGATAAAAAATAGTTGGTTACATAAGCTTAGTTACAAATTGACATTGGAACAATGAGATAGTGTAGAGATACATAATGAGTTTTCATTTGAGCCAAAGTGAGGATTGAGCCACATGACTCCATCTATAGTCATTTGATTTTTTTGTCGAGTGTCACTTCTTTAGGTTACTAACTTCAAAACTTGCTTTGAATCGGTTTGAATCTACTTGATGCATGCTTAATGGAGATGATTTAGGTTGTTTTTGTTATCAAACCTTGGCTTAAATGACCTAACCGTTAATTATTCCTTGCTACCCCCGTTGAGCTTTAACCTTTTGTTTCTTGAAAACACCCATAATTTTAAAACTGTAAACCCTATTTTTTAACCTTTTCACAAACTTAGTAAAGTATTAAGTAAAAAATTACTTGGGATTGTTGGAAATGTTTACCGAGATAAGTTGAGTATATCCTTGCTTGTGGACTACATTGTATATAGTGCTAGTTTTGATTCATAATTCTTCTACATATGAAGAAAAAGAAAGAAAAATGAAAAAACAAAAAAGAAAGAAAAAGAAAAAGGAAGAACAACCGAGTAGCATAAATGAGTGCAGAGTACTACACTAGTTATGTTTGGATATCTCAGGGTTATATTTTGTTATCCCATTATATCCGCTTGCTACTTTACTTATGCTTGTGCTTAAACCTCTTTCCCTTCTTTTGACCAACCTTAACCCTTACCACACTACAACCTTAAATAAGTTTTTTTGACCTTTAAATACTTGAGAGAAATTAGTGAAAAATATGAGGAAGATTCATTTGTGCATCTTTACTTATCTTTGAGTGACTGTGTCAATTGTGAGTTTGCTTATGTACACCAATGAAAAAGTAGTCATGATATGTGCATTAACTTGATATTTGAGTTGGCGTGAATTTGAGGGATTGTATGTTTTGATCTTTGTGAAAATGAAGTGATAGAATCGATTGGTTGTATTTATTTGCTTGAGGACAAGCAAAGATTCAAGTGTGGGGATGTTGATAGGTGTGCATTAGTACATATTTTTATAGGTAATTGGCATGCATTTTTTAGAATAATTGTTGGTTATTGTTCTAGTTTAGGATTCATTCTATATGTTTTTGTTAAGTTTGATTTTCATTGTTGTTCTTGTGTGTTTGATATCAATTGAGGGTAAGAATTGACTATTTTTGCGTAGGAAAGAAGAGGAAACAACTTGGAGGTTGAAAAAAAGATCAAAGAAGAGAAGACAAGAAGAGTGATTCTATGCCCAATTCCCACGTTCGTAGGAATCAGGCAAGTTCCCACTGTATGTGGGAGTTACAGAAGAAATGAGGAGTTTCTATGACTAATTAACACGTTCTTAGGAATCGTACAAATTCCTACGAACGTGGGAATTGTAATCTGAGGCAATCTGTGAGGCTTCATTAAACTTAGGATTTTTGGACTATAAAAGCATCATTAAGCCTCCATCTTCAAAGGAGAAAACACCCACCTATGAAAACACCATTCTTGAGTAACGAACATATGTTTGGAGCATCGACTAAGGATTGAAGACATGGATCATCATCAAGATTGGACAAAATAGCACATCAACACCAAAATTTTAGATTTTGGCAAAGAAGAAAAGGAGTCCTCATATTCAATTTTCTGTCACTTTTATTCCCTTTAATCTTTGTAAAGATGGTTTATTTGAATGTTGATGATGTTATAGAGACCATGTTAGGCTAATTTCATTGTAGGGATTGCTTTAGAACTATTTTCTTAGAACTCCTATTTTATTGAATTGAATGCAGTTGTCTTTGTTGATTGTTATTCTTAATTATCATCCTGCTACAAATCGAGAGAGTGAGTGAGATGAAATTCATGTAGGATTGTACAACGAGAGTTAGTGACATATAGACTAGTAATTATCTTGATAATTGAATAGTTAGAAGAGAGATCTTAACCAGTCAATTGATCACCTATAGGATAGTTTAATAACCAGTTGAATCGATAGAGACATTGGGTAGGTTGAGAGATCGTCCAATGAATTCCCGTTAATTCGATTCAGGATAAATAGTTACACTTTAAGAGAGGGTAATTAGTACATTCGTAAATCTAGGGTGAGACATAATTCAATCAATAAAATAGGAGGGAGATAAAATAGGAAAAAAGTAATCTCTAGTATTTCGATTCTTGAATTCAAATTTTCTGCAATTTCGATATTGTCCGTTGTTTGCATGAGTCTTTTAATTTTAATTTTAATTTAATTTTTCAGATTATTTTCATTAAACAATTTCGATTCTTAAACAAAGTTGTGCTCAATTAAGTGATGTCTAGGCATCAATCCCTGTGGGATTGATATTCATTCTTTTTAACCACAAGTCACGACCGGTTCGCTTACAGTTTTTGAATGTAAAACAAGTAAATAGGTTTTACCATCAACACATGTAATGTGATTTATACAAAAGAAAAGGATAATAAAGCTCAAAAAGGGTTAGCAAAGGAAAATTCACATAAACAAGTAGGCTGTTTAGCTAACGTAGCCATAATTAACAAAGAATACCTAACCATTTTCATAAAAATGAATGTGATAAAATAGTGATCTTGAATAGAAAATCAATGCAAAGTAACGATGTATAGGTCAAAAAGGTCACACAAAACAAAGACAATGAGACTGATGTGAATGTTTCAATCTAATAGGACTCAAAACCTCATTTGTTTTTTATCTACCACTAATCACCACTCTTTAAAGAATAATTCACATTAGCCAATTACAAAAGCAAAAGTACATGCTATGGTTGTCATAGATTTTTCTAGTCAATTCACACTCTAATTATGACAAAATAATCTTAGAAGCAATAGAAAATAAGAAATTTTGATTTTGTTTATTTGATTTTAAAAACTGCCTAAGAAGAACAATTAAGCTCAAACATACATAAAAGCTAATATCAAAATAAGATCCCCACCCCCACACTTAAAACTTACATTGTCCTCAATATAACATCAAAAGCAAAAAATGATGCATTTAAGGAAAATAGCAATTGCGAAAATGTAAAGAGACAAAAATCAACTTCCCTTGGGTTGCCTCTTACGCAGCGCCTTGCTTAGTCTTCATCATAAGGGTTTTATAACCTTATCACTTCTACGTCCTCCACTTGGAATCTTTGCTTGAAGGGTTTTAGTCGATGACCATTGATTTTGAATTTCTTATTTGTCTGTAAGCTTTCAATTTCAATTATACCATGTGTAAACACATTAGTAACAACAAAAGGTCCAATCCAATGGGAATGCAATTTATCTAGAGAAAGCTTAAGTCGTTAATTGTAGAGAAGAACTTTTTATCCAACCATAAAATTCTTCCTAACAAATATCTTATCATGAAATTGTTTAGTCATTTCCTTGTAAATTTCTGCATTCTCATAAGATTTAAGTCTAAGCTCTTCTAATTCTTGCATTTTCGGATTCCTCTATTATCCCACCACATCTATCTTCATAATGCATTACCTAATGGCCTAAAAACTTTGTAGTCATTTTCTGCTGGAAGATAACATGACTTTCTATAGATCATTCAATATAGAGACATGTCGATCAGTGTCTTAAATGCAGTCTTATATGCCTAAAGAGCATCATCAAGTCATTAACTCCAATCTTTACAATTTAGGCTCACCATTTTCTCAAGAATGGAATTGCTTTCTCTATTTGACACCTTTTCTTGCCTGTTCGTCTGTAGATGATAGGTCGTAGACATCTTATGGTTGACATGGTACTTCTTTAAAGGATTTTTTACCAATTTTTTAAAAAAATGAGTATCCTGTCACTAATCATTCCTCTTGGTGTTCTAAACCTAGCAAAATGTTAATCTAGAAAAATTTTGCAACAACTTTAGAATCATCATTCTTGGTGGCTTAAGCTTCCACCAGTTTAAAAACATAATCCACAGACAACAAAGTGTAAACAAAACCAAAAGAAGAATGAAATAGTCCTATAAAATCGATGCCCCATATATCAAAAATTTCACATGCATGTATTGGAGATAAAGGCATTTGATCTCTATAGGATAAATTACCCTGTTTCTGGCATTGTTCACATGCTTTACAAAACATATGAGTCTTGAAAAATATTTGGCCAATAAAAACCACATTCAAGAAGTTTCCTGGCAATTCCATAAGGCCCAAAATGACCACTGCAAGCATACGAATGACAAAATTTCGAAATTGATTCATGTTCATATTCAGGCACACATTTCATAATCACTTGGTCAGAACATCACTTTCACAATTGAGGATCATCCCAAATAGAATATTTCGACTCACTCTTTATCATGTTTTGTTTAGCCTTACTCAAATCATTAGGTATCTCATGGTTCACTAAATAGTTCATAATATCAACATACCATAGAACCTTACCTTGAAGTGTTAGTAATTGCTCATCTAGAGGCAATTTCTTACAATGTTATTGAATCCTCCTCCTTCACTACTTGACTCAAGTTTTATGGGGTAGGGTAAGTTTTGCATAATTTCTATTTTATAGGGTAGGGTAAGTTTTGCATAATTTCTATTTTAGCTTTATCGACTTCAATTCCTTTAGCTGAGATTACATGTCCCAAGTTTATTCCTTGTTCAACTATAAAGTGAGATTTTTCAGAATTCAAGTACACAATTTAGATTATCCAAGCATGCATCAAATGAATCCCTATAGACAATAAAATCATCCATAAAGACCTCAATAATGTGTTCAACAAACTCAGAGAAAATACTTACCATGCATTTTTGAAAGGTGGTTAGGGCATTGCAGAGTCCAAACAACATCCTTATGTAGGCAAATGTACTAAATGGGCATGTGAAAGTTGTTTCCTCTTGATCCTCCAAAGCTATCATGATTTGATTTTATCCCAAAGACCCATCCAGAAAATAGTAGTGTGATCATCCCGCAAGTCTTTCAAACATCTGATCGATAAATGGGAGTGGAAAGTGATCCCTAGGTGTAGCAACATTCAACTTCCTGTAATTGATAGGTGTGATTTGTATAATGTTTTAGGGTTTGGTTTGTTATGTATTAAGTGTTAATTCGGTTGTTTAGTATGTGTTTAGGTTAGAATTGTGTTATTTTATGTGTTTAAGTGTTTTATGGGTTAGTATAAGTCTTTGATCTTAAATATTATATTTCTGTGGTACCTTCATGTGTTTGGTAGTGTTTCAAGGTCAACGTCGAAGATCAAAGAAGTTTTAGAGACTTTCAGGTCGAAATCACAGCCCACGATCATGGCACAATAGGTCACGATCGTGACAGAGACATGTGAGCCACTACGGACTAACAAACATATCAAGATATCTCAAAAACTTAATATTTATGCTCAAAGACATATATGAACCCATAAAAACACTTAAACACATGAACTAACACAATTCTAACCTAAACACATACAAAACAATCAAATTAACACTTAATAACAAATTAAACACTAAAATATGATGCAAATCACACCTATCAACATCCCCAAACTTAAACATTTTCTTGTCCTCAAGCAGACAAAAATAAACACATAACAACATACAACACACAATGCAGTAATAAGGTAATGGCTTCAACTTCATGAAATAAATTTAATCTTAAACATAATCATTAAAGTTATATAAAATCATTAACATGCAAAATCTGTGTCCAAGAGCTTTGAACTAAATATTCAAATTAATCGAGATCTCAGTGTTAATTTATTTACCCTTTTCAATTGCACACACACATTAATAATTCTTTGGTCATTAATACTTTGTAACTGTTCCTAAGTATATTTTCATGAAAATTCAACCTATTACAAGTTTAGTAGGTTTTTATTAAGAACGCACACTCTTTTTATTCTTTTAAACAAGAACTTAGTTTTTTACTCAGAGGCAAACATTGGTGATAAATGTCAATTCGGCTACTTAACTAAGTCATTTTTATTAAACAACTTGGTTGAAACATCATTATAGCTTTTTGACATGGAGGCACACATTTGTGATGCGTGATGATTCGGTTACTTAGTTATATCACATTTTCAATTGGCTATTAGCTCTATTAATAACCTGAAGGTCAATGAAATAGTTATTCATTTAACAAACACATTTTTTATATTTTATTTACCTACCTTGTTATTTTAGCTACTCGTTTCCATGCAAAATACTAGTTAAGCTACTTAAGTTGAAAGGCCTCAAATTATGAATGAATGTGGCAATTTAGAGGGTGATAAAACTTACACTAAGTCCTAATTAAACTATATATTTATGCAAAGACCCTAATTCACTAATTTTCTAAGCTAATGATTATGCACAACCTAATCGACTATGTTCAAAATTAAATTAATTTTAATCCATCTAAGCCACTGACAGATTTACACAAATTACAACACGCAGCCTACCAACTATCATACAATATGCAAAATTACAATCAAAGCAAAGAACATATCCCTCCCCACACTTGAACAACACATTATCTTCACTGCGAGAAGGAAACAAACAAGTAAATGAAAGACCAAAAAAGACTGAAATAAAAGTAAACAGTAAAACAAATAGAAATAAACATAAAAATTAGAACTGAAGGCTAATTTTAGAAAGAAAAATGGGTTAAACAAATCTCAAAGAGATAGAGGCGGTGATAGTGTCAGAGGTAACAACTAAACGCCCTGAGAGTTGACAAAAATTCCTAACAATTATTGAAAGCTCAAAACAAATCTAAATACACCTAACAATTTCAAACAAGCTTCTAAATTTGCTAATTTATAGTCCCTAGCTTGACCTTGCATCCATGAAGGAATCTTAATTATTTAAAGATAAGGAAATCACTTCCTTATCCTTGGGAATCGCTCCTCCAAGATAATGCTTACAACGATGCCCATTGATCTTAAAAGTCTCCTTATTAGCATTTTTCAGTTTGAGCGCTCTATGATTAAAAAATTGAATGACCATAAATGGTCAACTCTATCTTGATTTTAACTTCCCAAGAAATAGCCTCAACTGTGAATTATATATCAAAACAACGTCTCCTACTTTAAATTCCTTTTGTTTGAGATAAGCATCGTGGCATTTATTGAACTTTTCCTTGTAGAGTTTGGCATTTTTGTATGCGTTAAAACGAAACTCTTCAAGTTTGTCCAGTTGTAGAAGTCTTTTTTTGCTAGCTTGCTTCCAATTAAAATTAAATGCTTTAATTGCCCAGTATGCTCGATGTTCTACTTCGACCAAAAAATGACAAGCTTTCCCATACATAAGCAGATAAGGAGTTATTCCGATGGGCATTTTAAAAGTTGTCTAATAGGCTCATGGAGCATCATCTAGCTTTGTTGCCCAATCCTTCCTGGAGTTGTTCACTGTCTTTTCCAAAATTCGTTTCAGCTCCCGTTAACAACTTCAAATTATCCATTAATTTGTGGATGGCAAGGTGTGGCCACTCGGTGGTGCACTCCATATCTTCTCAAGAACGTATCAAAAGGTCTATTGCAGAAATGCGTGCCTCTATCATTTATGATCATACGTGGCACTCCAAACTGGTTAAATAGTAGTTTAATGAACTTCTGCACTACCTTCCCATCATTGGTTGGTGATGCTACCGCTTCGGCCCAACGTGAAAAATAATCAAACCCTACTAGTATATACATATTTCTCATTAAAGATGGAAAAGAACCCATAAAATTAATACCCAAATATTGAAGACTTCCACTTCTAGAATGTTAGATAAAGGCATTTCATCCCTTTTAGAGATGTTACCTATTCTCTGGCATCGATCACATTGTGCTATGTAGGTTTGAGCATCTTTAAATAACTGCGGCCAATGAAATCCACTCTCAAGTATTCGAGCTGCTGTTTTGTTGGTTTTATAATGCCTAGCGTACTAACCTTAATAACATTGCTTTAGGATGTCTAACATCTCCTCATCTGGAACACTTCATCGCATTAACCCATCTTCATATGCTCTATATAGGATTGGCTCATCCCATATATATCGCTTACAATCATATAAGAACTTCTTCCTTTATTGGTAAGAGAGATCTGACGGAAGTTTACCACTGGCAACATAATTTGTGATATCTACAAATCACGGTGTAGTTAAGCTCTCGAGTAACATCAGAGTTTCATCGGGAAGTTTTTGTTAATGTGATTACTTAGCTTGCATTACCCTCCCTCAATTCTAGAAAAGTGGTATGTAACCACATTTTCTCCATTCTTTTCATCTCTCACCTCTATATCAAATTCTTGTAAAAGTAACATCCATCGAATAAGCCTAGGTTTTGCAACTTTCTTGTTGAAAAGGTATTTTAGTGTGGCATTATCGGTGAATACGATTACCTTTGAACCCAAAATATATTGTTGAAACTTATCATGTATGTACACTACTACGAGTAGTTCCTTTTTTGTAGTGGTGTAATTCAATTGGAGTCCTGCAAGAGTCTTATTGGTGTAGTAAATCGCAATCAACTTCTTATCTTTCCTTTGGCCTAAAACGCATCCTATGACTTGGTCACTTGCATCACAAATAACTTCAAATGGAAGTATCCAGTCTAGTGGTGATAAAATTGGTGCTGATATTAATGCCTCCTTTAATGTGTTGAATGCAGCCATACACTTGTCATCAAACAAGAAAGGCATATCCTTGGCTAAAAGGATTGTCAAAGGTCTTGCAATTTGTGAAAAGTCTTTGATGAATTAACGGTAAATTCCTGAATGACCTAAAAATCCTTGCACACCTTTTACATTACTTGGCGGTGGAAGTTTCCCTATCACCTCTCCTTTTTCTTTGTCAACTTCAAATCCTTGATGTGTGATTTTATACCCTAGCACAATCCCTTCTTACATCATAACATGACATTTTTCCTAATTAAATCTTCTATCATGTCAGTGAAGATAGACATAATACATCTCTAAAAGAACTCTATCCAAATTAGTTAAACACATGTTAAAAGAATCTCTAAAGACTGGAAAAATCATCCATGAATACCTCCATTATATCTTCTATCATATCAGTGAAGATAGACATAATACATCTCTAAAATATGGCTGGGGCATTGCAAAGTCCAAAAGGCATTCATGTGTACATAAAGGTACCATAGGAGCAAGTGAACGTAGCCTTTTCCCGATCATCAGGGTAGATGAAAATCTAATTATATCCAAAATATCCATCTAAAAAGTAATAAAAAGAATGACCCACTATCCTTTCTATCATTTGGTCTATGAACAGAAGAGGAAAGTGGTCTTTCTTAGTCACTAAGTTGAGTTTGTGATAATTTATGCATACTCTCCATCTTGTGACTGTTCTTGTTGAAATTACTTCTCCACTATCACTTTCTATTACTATCATTCCATCCTTCTTAAGTACACATTATACTAGGCTGACTCATTCGCTATCAGAGATGGCATAAATTATCCTTGCATTTAGGAGTTTAATGATTTCCTTCTTAACCACCTCCTTTATGTCAAGATTCAACCATCGTTGATGCTCCCTCACCCTTTTACATCCTTCCTCTAAGTTTATTCAGGGCATGCAGACATTTGGGCTTATGCCTCGAATGTTCGTAATCTTCCATCTGATGGCTTACGTGTGCTTATTAACAACTTCTACCAACTTATTTTCTTGTTTCTCATTCAATTGGATGGAATTTATTATTGGTAACATTTGACCTTCACCAAGAAAGGCATATTTGAGATGTGCAGGTAAAGGTTTAAGCTCTAATGTCGATGGTTTCTCTGATGATGGTGGGATGAATGGTTCAATTCAAACTAATTTATCTTGATGCACTTGAACATCTGCCTTCTTCTTCTCATCATCTCCTTTAGATTCAAGGTTCTAATATCCATCTTCTGCCTCTGCTTCCACTAACTGCATTTCTGCGATGCAACTCTTAACTTGTTCTTGTAAATTGTGATCCATAATTTCAACTTTCATGCATACGTTACTTATTGTTGGATTCTTTAAAGCTTTTTTCATATTGAATTTGATCTGATCCTTACCTATTTGAATTGTTAATTTCCACTCGTGAATGTCAATTATAGCTTTTCCTATATTCATAAATGGTAGACCTAAGATTAGTGGGTACTTCTTATCTTTTTCAAAATCCAGAACCATAAAATCTACTGGAATAATGAATTATCCACTTGCACAGAACATCTTCCACTATTCCCAATGGTCTTTTAATGGATTGATCTACTAACTAAATTAACATCGATGTAGGCTTGACTTCACCTAGTCCTAACTTCCTGAATATCGACAAAGGAATAAGATTAATGCTAGCTCCCAAATCACACAAGCACTTTGCAAATTCAAATTGACCTACCACATTTGGTATTGTAAAACTTCTTAAATCTTTCAATTTAGATGACATTTGACTGGTGACTATGGAACTGCAGGTGCGGATTAGAGCTACCGTCTGATTATCTTCCCAAGTACACTTCTTTGATAATATCTCCTTTTAGAATTTAGCATATTTAGGCATATGTTCTAACACCTCTACAAAGGAGAGATTTATTTGTAGCGTCTTTAATTTCTCAACAAATTTTGCAAATTGTGCATCTAACTTCTTTTGTAAACATTGAGAGAAAGGGAATTTGGGTTGATACTATAGAGAAGTGACATAGGAAGGGTATTCCCTCATGTCCACTTCCTTCTCCTTATCTTGATTTTTCTCATCAGGATGGATGGGCTTCTCTATTGTCCTTGTGGGTGGTTCAATTTCCTTCCCATTTCAAAGTGTAATAACTTTGAGTTGCTCCCTTAATTTTGTTCTTGAAGTGCTAGGAAGATTTCCTAAATTTTGCATAGAAACAACATTTGACAATTGATTTACTTGGGTTTCTAGATTATGGATTGAGAAAGCATGATTCTTAGTGACTTGTTCAAATTTGCCTTCTAGCTTCTTTTGTGCATCGTCTAGAGTTCCAGGCTTATTTAAAATTCTGACTTTGATTCCATCAAGCTTGTTTTATCTTGTTGAAAACCCGACTATCCTTGTGTCCTGAACTGTCCTCCAGTGTTATTTGTCTAGGAGAAGTTAGGGTGGTTCTTCCACCTGGGGTTGTAAGTGTTGGAGTAAGGATTATTACCCCTTCCTCATCCATATTGTACCCCCATATAATATACTTACTCCTAACCACTCTCCTTCATTAGATAATAATCCACGGTATCATGATCTACCTATCCACAAAGTTCACACTTTAATTGTAAGGCCTTCACCAGAGCTGAGGATGAAACCTTTATGATGTTGAGCTGTTACGTCAAGTTGTCGATCTTCGCGTGCATTTCAATCATCTGATTGATCGCAACAATTCCTTTTTTCTACCTAAAGGTAACAAGTTGCCTACCTCGCTCGTTCCTCTACAAGTAGTTGTTGCCTTCCACTCCTCAATTAACTCTTCTGCTTCATCAAATGTCTTCAGCATTAGTGATCCTCTTAAAGATGCATCGATTGTGCCTCTTGTCGGTGGGTTCTCTCCATTGTAAAATGTTTGCAACAGGAATTCCTTAGGTAGGTTATGGCGTGGGCACTTTCGTTGCAAATCGTTGTATCTCTTCACGCTTCGTAGATTGATTCCCTGTCACCTTGGTGGAAGTTGGTGATTTCCTTGATAATCTTGGTGGTCTTGGTCAAAGGGAAATATTTATCCATGAAAGCACGAACTAGTTGATCCCACATCGTGATGTTGACTGGGCTAAAGGAATGGTACCAAGCCTTCACTTTATCTCTAAGGATAAAAGGGAACATCCAAATTCTCACCACATTTTTCGACATCTGATAATACTGAAAAGTATCACAGATTTCGAGGAAGTTCACTATGTGTGCATTTGGGTCCTCATTTTCCAATCCATAAAATTGCAGATTCTGCTGAAG
This sequence comes from Erythroxylum suave, assembly GCA_027563595.1. Lineage (NCBI taxonomy): Eukaryota > Viridiplantae > Streptophyta > Magnoliopsida > Malpighiales > Erythroxylaceae > Erythroxylum > Erythroxylum suave. The sequence continues at coordinate 16,993 of JAOSBN010114554.1, forward strand.
CATATTAAAAAGTGTTTTTTAATCTCGAACGAGGCCGCTTAAACAGGCGTCCTAGCTACTCCTCTGTTGTCGTCTTTGATTTACTCTATGGCCAAAGTTTGTTGAAACTCCTCGACCATTGTTGCTTTCTTGATCTCTTTTTCTTCTTCTTGCCGAGCTTTCCTAAAGGTTCGTTCTAATCGAGTGACATATAAGTCTAACGATTTCGCTGCACTTGCACCTCTCATGACTCTTGTGTTCATGCAAGAGCATGATTTCTGAAATAGAAAATAAAGAACAAGAATTAAAATTAAAAAATATTCTAAATGCCTTAAATTATAAAACTAAATTAGTTGCCTCCCTAGTAACGACAACAAAAACTTGATCGCAAGTTTTTGATATGATAAGTTTTAATAATAAACCTCGATAACTCCACAAGTGCACGGGTCATTCATATAGTACCTAAGGTGTCGATCCCACGAAGAGGACTAATCTAAAATCTAAGGCTGAACTCAATTTGCAACAATTTAAAGAACAAAACTAAGTAGAAAATTAATTCAGTCACGCAATCAATTTCAATAATCAAATTTAGAAATATAAACAAAATATCTTTTTACATCAGCCACAATCTCGAAAACCCAAGAGAGCTTTATCAAGAGATTAAGGAAGGAATTGAAGGAAGAGAGACACGAGAAGAAGCCTATGTGAAGTACTTCCTGGAATAGGATGTTTCTTGCTGTTGTGGTCTCCATCAATCTGTTCCAATTGTATTTTCTGTGTTTATTTCAATTTTATTGATGTATAGAATTGCAATAGTCGTTGAGAAAAGGTTTTGTCGAATGTTGATATATGTCTAAACTCACCTTCAGAAATTTTGTCTTCGATATTAACGAAATCTGATTTATTGCATTTTTATTGAATTATTTTTTATTCACATTCTACACTTTATAATTCGGTAACAAAATGAGAGGGTGAACTGAGTGAAAATCATTAAATTACGCTAATGAGAGTTTGTAGTTTAATATATCAAGAATTGAATCAAACCGATAAAATTATGTAATGAGAGATTGTCTATAAGTTATCAGTAGGTTATTGGAAAAATTCACTTCTAATTTAGGTTTTAAAATTGTGAAAGGCGAGGTTACAATTCCATAATCCAATTAGGGTTTGTAAGTTAGGGTTAAGATTATAACTTGAGAGAGAGTAATCCACCCTAGGACCATCTATAACCAATAATTCAATAATTTCATAATCAATTAAGTTTTCATTAAAGTCAGATAAAAATCCCTTTTCTCTCAATTGGTAGTTCCTAGGTTGATTCTTGATTGGGTTGTGCAAATTGCTATTTTGTTTATATTTTTTAATTTGATTATTGAAATTGATTGCGTGATTGAATTAATTTTCTGCTTAGTTTTGTTTTTTAAATTATTGCAAATTGCTATTTTGATTATACTTTTTAATTTGATTGTTGAAATTGAATGAGTGATTGAATTAATTTTCTACTTAGTTTTGTTTTTTAAATTGTTGCAAATTGAGTTTAGCTTTAGATTTTAGGATTAGATTAGTCCTTCTCGTGGGATCGACATCTTAAGTACTACGGGAATGACCCATATGCTTGCAAAGTTATCGAGGTTTATTATTAAAAATTATCATATGAAAAACATGCAATCAATAATCAATGCACACTCGCTATCAATTTTGAATTCTTGTAAACAAAAACTCATTATTTTCATTCTTCACCATAGTAATCCTAATTTTCTTCGGTGCTACTTGGACTGGATTCACCCATTTACTATCCAAAATTAGATAGATTATACCAGAATCAAGCAACTTTAACATCTCCGTCTTTACCAAATCCATCATCGGAGGATTCATCCTTCTTTGTGTTTCTCTTGATGGTTTAGATCATTCTTCCTACAGAATTTGATGCATATAAGTAAAAGGCCTAATAACCTTAATGTCAGTTAGAGTCCACGCTATACCTGTGATGTGGTCCTTAAGCATTCGAATGAACTTTTCCTTTCAAAGCTTGGTTAAGTTCTTGGGTATGATTAACGAAATTGTTTTTCCTTCTCCCAACAACACATATTTCAAGTGCTTTGATAATTGTTTAAATTCAACTATAGTTGCTTACACAACCGAAGGTAAAGATTTTGTATTAGATATTGGCAATTCAATATTTTGAAATATATACCTTTTTAGTATTGTTTGCAGTGATTACAGTGCTAGCACAATTTTTGCAACATGATTTCTGTAAAACTCATGCGAAGATTGACTTCTAACTCATCTTTACCATCCCTACCAAAAACTTCTTGAGACAAAGAATCAATGAAATTAATTGAGAAAACAGAATGAGCATCACTAGGGTACCTCATAGCTTCAAAAATATTAAAGTGAAAATAAACTCTATAGTTAATATTCTTGAATCCATGTCGATCTTCGTCTTTGATATCATAAAAATGGTTGACCTAGAAGGTATAGAATTAGACGAAGGTTCTCCCTCCACATTCAACATATAAAAGCCAGCTAGGAAAATCAACTCGTTAACCTACCCTAAAACTTCCTTTACAGCCCCTTCTAGATAAGCATTAGATATATCAGCTAATTGAATTATAACACAAACTTAATGAAGTATTAATGGAATATGGCATAACATTAATTTAAGCTCCTAGATCTAACATTGCTTTTTCAAACCAGGTATCACCAATTTTGCAGGAAATTATAAATGTACCTGGATCCTTACATTTTGGGGGAAGCTTTCTTTGAATGACTGCGAACACTTTCTCCCCCACACTTACTTTATCATCTCCTCTTAATTTCCTCTTAGACATGCATAACTCCTTGAGAAATTTGACGTATCAAGGAACTTACTTAATGGCATCAATTAGAGGTATGTTCACCTCTACCTTTTTGAACATCTCCAAAATCTCCCTATCTTACTCTGCTTTCTTTGATTTAGTGAACCTGCTAGGAAAAGGAGGCAAAGTATTAGTAAAACTTTTAATCACAGGAGATTTAGAATTTAACTGAGTTCTCATTTTTGCTTCTTTTGAAGGCACTTCAAGTTCTTTTTCAACTTCTTCCTCATGGCAAATAACAGGAGTCTTGTGTGGTGCCTCTATTTTTTTACCACTTCTCAAGGTAATAGCACTTACATTCTCTTTCAGGTTTAAAATTGTTTGAGATGGAAGCTTACCCAAATTTTGATTCTTCAATCGGCGTACCACAGTAGCTATATGACTCAGTTTATTCTCCAGATTCTGGATGGTAGCTCTTGTTTGTTGTTGGAATTGTATGGCATTATTTTGGAGCTGAGTGGTATTCTGAGTTAACATTTTCATCATTTATTCCAATGAAGGTCCCAAACTAGACGGTTAGGATTGTCTTTGATATGGTTGTTGATAGGAACCTTATTGTTGGCCTTACTGCCCCTAAGTGTTGAATGAAGGATTCTTCCATCCTAATTTGTGTGCTTATGGGTAGCTAGGATTCCTTTGTGGTTGACCCGAAAAGCTTCCAAAAGCATTCACTTGTTCTAATTATGTATCCTACAAAGTTAGACACATATCAATGGGATGTCCTGCCATTGTGTAAATTCCATATATCTTGACTTGTTGAGCACCACTTGCCCCCATTTGCCTAACCAAAGATGTCAACACAGCTATATGTTGCTCCAATATAGTAGTACTAGCTTCATTAACCTTCAATAGTCCAACATCCTGTCGAATAATGAATTTTTAGGAGTTAGCAGCCATGTTGGAAATGAGATTTCTATCTTCAATAGGTGTCTTATCCACCAGCGCTTCTCCACTAGTTGCATCTACCATATTTCTTTCTTGTGACGAAAGCCCCTCATAAAAATACTATATCAAAAGTTAATTGATGATACGGGCAGTGGCTAGCACATAACCTCTTAAAACATTCCTAGTACTCATATAATGTTTCCCCGTGATGTTGTCGAATTGCACATGTCACAACCATATACCCCTTAGAAGGATATATATATACAACACAAAACAAAACTAAAACATGTCAAACAATCTCTTACATACATTTATGAAAACTCAAGAAAACAAGTATTATAAACCTTTAGGCAATATTGTACAATTAAAACATCTCAAACATATAGTACTATTCCCAAAGCCTACCACACAAACAATATTCAACCTATATTAAGATTAATACAACCTATTAAACAAAACACAAATTACAATATGTCTTTTTACATTGAAATACAATGTGAACTAAAAACAAATATACATCTTCCAAAAAAAAAACAAAACTTGCTTCTTTGACCACAACAGTTGTCCTTGTCCCAGTCTATATACCCTTCTATCTGAACCTACACGGGGCAAATCTACCGTGCTAAGCATATAACTTAGTGAGGCATAACTAAACATGATACATAACGGTAATTGTCTCTAAAAGTCATATGATATTGACATATACAAATCAGATGACATATAAAAGTGCAATCCAAACAATATATATCTTAGAACAGAATATGCCAAAATAGGATATATATTGGCTTCAAAGCCATGCTTACAATTATCAAAACAAAAAATCATGATATAGGAATAGAACCTGATTGTATCAAATCCGTATCTAGTTATGTCAAAACAAAATTTAATTATCTCAGAACATTTCTGATTATAACCAAACTATGCATGTAACATAATACAAAACAAGTTAACCTACTAATCGTTTTTTTTTTTTTACAGAAGTGGATAACAGGACCAGAATAGAAGATACCACGTTTGGTATCTAAACCAAAAGAAACTTTAGTCTCTAAAATAGAAGACACATAAGTGTCTAAAATTAAAAGACACCAGAGTATCTAGCACAGAAGATAACTTAGTGTCTGGTTACAAAAGCAGCTGCTAACCATTCTAAGCATGCCTATTTACCCACGAGTAGGATTCAGCAGTTCTAAAACAAACCATTTTAGATTTCATAATTTTATGTCAACTTTATCAAAACAAACATGTGCAATTATACATCAATAGAAATGTTGAGTCATCAAACATCATGCATATGCACACAATTAGCAAGTACTTCCAATACAATCCTAACTATAAAACTCCTTGGACAACTTGTAGCCTAGTATTGACACAATATTATTGTAGAAGTTCCCAATTGACAATTATTTATATCTAATTCATAACACATAAGCATTAAGAGCTCATTTATTCATAATCACACCAAGCAATTCAACATTATACTCATCATTATTAAACCATACATCTATTGTATTATCCTCTCCATTTATAAACTATAACTCAATTACCTTTTTCTTCATTAATTTAGCATCACTTAGGTTCATTTTTATTCTCAATTAAATCTAATTAAACCTTTGTTAAATTCCTAACCGTATGTATGTCAACAAATACACAACCAATATTAGTTCAGATTTTAGGGTCAAATTTGTATGGCTGTTTTTACATATAAAAAGAGGTCTCTGGGCAATATGTTCTTCTAACCAAAAGTTCCTCTATGCATTAAGTTCTTAATTGACTAAATTTCACACAATTTGGTTTATTATTCCTAAATTTATGTACAAAATGCTACAGACTGTACCCAAACAATGATAGAATCCTAAGTTCAACTGTAAGCCAAAATTCATCATCCTTGGGAATAGAAAAAAAATTCCATTCCTCCATAAAAGTTGTAGGAATATGTGTTTAGTTTAATCAAAAATGAAAATCACCCCATTTGGATATCTATAAGTCAAGGTATAGCCTAAATACCGACTACTGTTCAGTAAAATCCATTCAGTGAAACCAGTACAGTTCATTCACATCTTACGCCTTCAATACCCTTGCTCTAACATTCATCCTTTTCACAACAATTCCACCTTATTCATGCGTCATTTACACATCAATTTCATGTCCACACCTCAACTCATCAACAAATCCATAATATTCTATCCTATCAAGCATCAAAATAATTCATATGATAACATGTAATCAAGATTAGTATTCTCATACCTTCTTTAACACAATTTCATACTTTAATGAGCAAGCCACTCTAGCCTTTCAAGTAAATATCACTAATCCAAGCTTAAGATGACCGAGAGGATAGAAACATAGAAAGCGACAGGATCTAGCATCCTTAATGCAGTAGCATGAAAGAATGTCAAGTGAAGATGATGATCTAAAAAGCATGCAAAAATTTCCAGAAGGTGTGAGCGAGAGAGAGAGTTCGGTGGTGAGAGAAAGAAGATTAAGCAATACAGAAAACTTCAGCAGAACCTTGTCTCCTCTAATGCCAGGTGTCATGAAATGGTAATAGCATGTGGCTTCATGCATGTTCTCCACTTGTCCTATTTAGGAGCTACCACTCATCCACACAACATGCTGCCATTTGTCAGTGAGAAATTAGTCCACGTAAAATCCATCAATAAACTGTATTTATTTAGGCCGAATTTGACAAAGTTGTCTCCATAAAATTTGTAGCTTATCCTCTTAGCTTTCTAACGGTATAAAGTTTGTAATTTTTGGGCATCGAGATCAAAAGATAAGACACTTACAAGTTTGAGTGTCACATTATAAATCACACTAGATGTCACCCTCATGCTTGTGCTCGAGGGTGACACACTGGTTTTGGAAAAATCACTTCAACCTTGAGTTTTAAGTACTTTCAGGCCTTCTTTTCACTAAATCGTCACCTAAACCTTACGTAAAGTATCCATGACATATTTTTTGAGACCTTGGGCTCAACATTAACACCTTAAGTCTCTACGATGACAATTTAATTCCAATTCTCCAAGTATGATTCATTAAAAAAATAATTAAATCATATGGAATTCTTAATCATATCACAATTTTAAAACCTATTACTCATGTACTTACATGAACATGTAACATTTAATCTAAGGTATAATTTTGGGCCTTGAAATTCTCTCCCCCTTAAAAGAATTTCGTCCTTGAAATTCATGCCTAATCAAAATATTTGAGGAAACTGAGCACTCATGGTCTCTTCTGGTTTCCATCTTGCTTCCTCAAGTCCATGATGTTGCCAGAGTACTTTCACCAATGGTATTTTCTTGTTCCTAAGTTGTCTGACTTCTCTGGCTAATATAGAAATAACCTTCTTTATAAGACAAAGGTTGTATTTGAATTTCTTGCATAGTTATGTGTGTCATCAAACCGATATCTTCTTAACATAGAAACATGAAACACATCATGTAATTTGGCCAATTCTCCAGGAAGAGCTAATTGATAAGCTACTGGTCTAACTCTCTTCAGAATCTCATAAGGACCAATATAATGTGGACTGAGCTTACCTTTCTTCCCAAACCAAAGTTTGTGTTTCTAAGGCGATACTTTCAAAATTACCTTATCACCTACCTGATACTCAATATCTCTTCTTCTTAAATCAGCATAGGACTTTTGTTTATCACTGGCAACTTTCAATCTTTGTTGGATAACTTGAACTTTTTCTTTAGTATCCTTCACAATATCAAGCCCAATCATCTTGTTTTCACTCAGTTCAGTCCAACACACCAAAGTTCTTCACCTTCCACCTTACAGCACTTCATAAGGTGCCATGCTAATTCTAGTCTAATAACTATTGTTATAAGTAAACTCCATCAGAGAAAGGTAGTTATCCTAACTTCCTGGGAATTCTAATACATAGCCTCGAAGCATATCTTCCAATATTTGAATAGCCCGTTCAGATTGTCCATCTATATGGGGATGGAAAGTGATAATGAACTTGACTTGAGTACCCAAAGCCTTTTGCAGACTTTTCCAAAATCTCGAAGTAAATCGAGGATCATGATCAGAAATAACAGGTAGTGGCACCCCGTGCAACCTCACTATCTCGTTCACATATAGGTTTGCAAACCTATCCAATGAATAATCAAGAAGAACATGTAGCAAATGAGGAGACTTGGTAAACTTATCAACAATTACCCATACAACGTGATGCTTCTTCTGATTAAAAGGAAGTCCAGTAACAAAATACATAGCAATGTTATCCCATTTCCGTTGAGGAATAGAAATAGGATGTAACAAACTAGATGGAACCTGGTATTTAGCTTTAACTTGCTAACATGTCAAACATTTAGATAGATAATCCACTACATCTCATTTTATACCTGACCACTAATAACGTTATTTCAGATGTTGATACATCTTGTTTCCACCAGGATGCATAGTAAAGACTGTATTATGAGCCTCAAACAATAACTTCTCCTTCAGTTCATCATTAGCTGGCACACATAACCGATCTTTATAATATAATTCACCATCTCCTTTCACAGAAAAATTAGGATGTTTACCCTGAGTAGCTAAGATAAGTTGTTGTAACTTATCATCAACTCTCTGAGCATCACAAATCTCTTGTCTCAAAGTAGGCCTTGCTTTCAATTGAGCTATTAAAGCTCCATCAGATACAAGTTCCCAGTTACTCTGCTTCATTGATAATGTTGTAATGGTCTTTCGACTCAAGGCATTAGCCACGACATTTTCCTTGCCCGGATGGTAGTCCACAATACAATCATAGTCTTTAAACAATTCCAACCAACGTTGCTATGTCATATTGAGTTCTTTTGGGTAAGCAGATACTTCAGGCCTTTATGATCAGCGAAAATCCTACACTTTTCACCATACAAGTAGTGTCGTCAAATTTTCAAGGCAAACACTATTGCTGCAAGCTCCAAATCATGTGTAGTGTAATTCTGTTAATGTGATTTTAGTGGCCTAGAGGCATAAGAAACTACCTTTCCATCCTGCATCAGAACACAACCCAAACCATTTCTTAATGCATCACTAAACATAATATACTCCTTACCAGAAGTAGGTTGAACCAATATGAGAGCATCAGTATGCATACTTTTCAGTTGATCAAAACTAGTTTGACATTTATCAGACCATTAATACTTCACTCCTTTCTGTAACAGTTTAGTTAAAGGGGATGCTATCACTAAGAATCCCTTCACAAATCGACGATAATATTCCGCTAAACCCTGAAAACTTCTCACTTCCATCACATTCTATAGAGGCTTCCAGTTAACAATTGCTTTAATCTTATTGGGATCAACTCTAATCCCTTGCGAAGAGACAACATGTCCTAGAAAAGATACCTCATGAAGCAAGAAATCACACTTGCTTAGCTTAGCATACAACTATTTTTTCTGCAGGGTCTGTAACACAACTCGGAGATGCTCATTATGATCTGTTCATACTTAAAATAAACCAAGATATCATCTATAAACACCACAATAAATTGGTCCAAATAAGGCCTGAATACTCTATTCATCAGATCCATAAATGTCGTGGGAGCATTAGTTAACTCGAATGGCATTACTAGGAATTCATAATGTCCATAATGGGTCCCAAATGTAGTCTTTAGGACATCTACATCTTTTACCCGAAGTTGACAGTACCTCAATCACAAATCTATCTTTGAAAACTCTCCTACATCTTTCAATTGAACAAACAAATCTTCATTCCTTGGCAATGAATACTTATTCTTCACTGTGACTCTATTCAATTGCCTGTAATCAATGCACATCTGTAGTGTACCATCCTTCTTCTTAACAAATAAAACCGGTGCTCCCCACGGTGACACACTGGGTCGAATGTCCAGTAGCACTTGCAACTATACTTTCAACTCCTTCAATTTAATAGGATCCATTCTGTATAATGCTTTGGATATAGGAGCAGTGCCAGGCATAACTTTGATTGGTAACTTCACTTCCCTTTCAGGAGGGAGTCCAGGTAACTCTTCAGGAAACACTTCTAGAAATTCACTCACCACTGGAATCTCTTTCAATTTACCAACCTCCTTCTTAGAGTCAAACACAAAAGCTCAATAAGCTTCACATCCCTTCCTGAGGACCTTTCGAGCTTGCATAGCAGATACCACATTAGTTAAAGAACTAGTGCAGATGCCATGCAATACTATTTCAGGCTGATTAGGTGTCCTAAGCACAACTATCTTAACACCACAGTCAACCACTGTCTGATGCTTGGATAACCAATCCATACCCAGAATCAAATCAAACTCAGGAAAAGGCAATTCAATTAAATCTACAACATACTCCTTTCCTTGAATCATAACAGGACAATTTCTGACCTGATTAATAATCACGCCGCTACCTAGAGGACTAGTTACATGAATATCATACTCTAACTGATCTACAGGCATCACTTTATCAGAAATTCCTCTAACACAGATATAGGAATGAGTAGATCCAAGATCAATCAAAGCATACATTTTAGAGTCAAAGAGAGAAATAGTACCCGCAATGACTTCAGGTGCATCCTGATCCTTGCTAGCTTTTAAAGCATAAACTTGAGCTAGAGTAGAAGGCATAAAAGGTCGGTCAACAGTTTCCGAATGAGTATGCAGAATAGGTCTGATCTGACTAGATCCTCTATGATCTCTACCTCATCCTCTGTTTCTAGTTGGTGCATGAGAGGCCTCCCTACTAGCTCGTGCTATTTGAGACTGTCTCATAGGGCAATTTGCTATAAGATGGTTAGTACCACAACATCGAAAACATGCACCTATAGCCTTCCAACAAATACCCCAATGTTATTTGGAGCAATGAGGACACTCCGTAATACCAAAACCTTGACCTGTAAAGGAACCCATACCAGAAGTAGTCGATAAGGGAAAATTTGTCGTCTTCCCCTAGTTACTGATCTCTGATTGAATTTTAGTGCAATAGAGGCACTTGCCCGACTCTTCTTGCTCGAGGAATGACCTCCTCTAGCAAATTTCCTACATTGTGCCCTTTCTCTCTTCACCATCTCTTGCTTCTGTATCTTCATAGCAACTTGGACTAGCTGATGGTAACTCACTTGTTACAAGAGAGTGAATGCTGCCAGATGTTCTCTGATCAAGTCATTTAAACCATCGTCAAACTGATGGCACCAAAATTCCTCAGTAAGTACCAATTCAGGTGCATTCTTGCTGAGTTGATTAAACTCTCTGTCGTACTCAACAACAGACAGATTTCTCTGCTTTAGATTCAGAAATTGCTTCCACTTCTCCTTTTTGTAAGCCTCTGTAACATATATAGCTTTAAACTCTTGGGAAAAGAAATCTCAAGTTAGAGGCATCGGTACCTGAGGATTCCTCAAAACGAACTTCCACCACTCATAAGCTACTCCTTGAAGAAGAGAGACAGCACAGTGCACCATCTGATCTGGCGAACAACTGATTTCATGTAATATCCTCTTTACTTCCCTATTCAGAACTCAGCTCTTTCAGATTCATCCAATGATGTTCCAGAAAATTCCTCAGCTCTATATTTCTGCAGCTGATCAATCGGAGTCTTAGGTGCAATCATATGACGCAATAACATCATCATATCCTGAGACAACTTAACTAAAGCCTCTCCCTGAGCTAAAGGGGGAGGTGGCACCTCAACTTCACCTCGATTAACCCCAGAGAGTTCAAATATCGATGGACGATATCTTTCTGGATGATTACTCTCAACAACCTCGCAATGGCTTCGTGAGATCTTTCTATCTTTAATTCTATAACCAAAACATGGGACAAACTGTATTAGGCCAAAACATAAATTTTACACTCAAGTATAAGCAATAGTTAAGCGTTGGTTAAACCAGAATCACCTAAACCACACTCTGATACCAAAATATGTCACAATCACATACCCCCTAGAAGGATATGCAGATGCAACACAAAACAAAACTAAAACATGTCAAACAATCCCTTACATACATTTATGAAAACTCAAGCAAACAAGTATTATAAACTATTAGGCAATATTGTATAATTAAAACATCTCAAACATATAGTTGTATTCCCAAAGCCTGCCATACAAATAATAGTTAACCTATATTAAGATCAATACAGCCTATTAAAATAACACAAATTACAATATGTCTCTTTACATTGAAATACATCCTAAACTAAAATCAAATATACATCTTCCAAAAACAAAACTAAAACATGCTTCTTTGGCCACAACAGTTATCCTTGTCCCAATCTTTATAACCTACACAGGGTAAATCCACCATGTTAAGCATATATCTTAGTGAGGAATAACTAAACATGATACATAATGGTAACTGTCTCTAACAGCTGTATGATATTGACATATACAAATTAGATCACATATAAAAGCGCAATCCAAACAATATGTATCTCATAACATAATATGCCAAAATAGGATATATATTGGCTTTAAAGACATGCTTATAATTATCAGAACAGAAAATCATGATATCAGAATAGAACTAGCCTGTGTCAAATCCATATCTGGTTATGTCAAAACAAAATTTAATTATCTCAGAACATTTCTTGATTATAAACGAACTATGCATGTAACAGAATACAAAACAAGTCAACCTGCTAATCCTTTTTTTTTATATAGAAGTGGGTAATGGGACCAGAACAAAAGATACCATATTTGGTATCTAAACTAGAAGAGACTTAAGTCTCGAAAACAGAAGACACAGAAGTGTCTGACATAGATGACACCGAAGTGTCCGGTTATCAAAGCAACTGCTAACCCTTCTAGGCATGACTATTTACCCACGACTAGGATTCATCATTTTTAAAATAAACCATTTTAGATTTTAGAATTTTATGTCAACCTTATCAAAACAAACATGTACAATTATGCATCAATAGAAATGTTGAGTCATCAAACATTATGCATATGCACACAATTAGCAAGCACCTATAATACAATACCAACTATAAAACTCCTCGGACAACTGATGGTCCAATATGATCAAAATATTACTGCAAAAATTCCCAATTGACAATCATTCATATCTAATTCATAACACATAAGCATTAAGAGGTCATTTATTCTTGATCGCACCAAGCAATTCAACATTATACTCATCATTATTAAACCATACATCCATTATATTATCCTCTTCATTTATAAACTATAACTCAATTACCTTTTTCTTCATTAATTTAACATCACTTAGGTTCATTTTATTCTTAATTAAGTCTAATTAAACCATTGTTAAAGTCCTAACCGTATCTATGTCAACAAATACACAACCAAGATTAGTTCAGATTTCCAGTCAGATTTGTATGGCCATTTTGACATATAAAAAGAGGTTTATGGGTAATATGTTCTTCTAACCAAAAGTTCTTCTATGTATTAAGTTTTTAATGAACTAAATTTCACACAATTTTGTTTATTATTCCTAAATTTATGCACAAAATACTGCATACTATACCCAAACAATGACAGAATCCTAAATTCAACTTTCAGCCAAACTTCATCATCCTTAGGGATAGAACAGAAATTCCATTCCTGCATGAAAGTTGTAAGCTTATGTGTGTAGTTTAATCCAAAATGAAAATAACCTCATTTGGATATCTACAAGTCAAGTTATAACCTAAATACCGACTTCTGTTTAGTGAAATCCGATCAGTGAAACCAATACAATTCATTCACATGTTACGTCTTCAACACCCTTACTCTAACATTCATCCTTTTCACCACAACTCCACCTTAGTCATGCCTCATTTACACATCAATTTCATGTCCACACCTTAACTCATCAACAAATCCATACATATTCTATCTAATCAAGCATCAAAATAATTCATATAATAACATGCAATCAAGATTAGTATTCCCATACCTTCTTTAACAAAATTTTCTACTTCAATAAGCAAGCCACTCTAGCCTTTCAAGCAAATATCACTACTCCAAGATTAAGATGACTAAGAGGACAGCATCATAGAAAGTGGCAGGATCTGGCTTCCTTAATGCAATAGCATGAAAATACGTCAAGTGAAGATGGTGATCCAAAAAGCTTGCAAAAATTTCCAGGAGATGTGAGTGAGAGAGAGAGTTTGGTGGTGAGAGAAAGATAATTAAGCAATATAGAAAACTTTAGCAGAACCTTGTCTCCTCCAATGCTAGGTGTCACGAAATGGTAATAACATGTGGCTTCACGCATGTTCTCCACTTGTCCCATTTAAAAGATGCCACTCATCCACACAACATGCTTTCCATCAATAAACTGTATTGATTTAGATCGAATTTGACAAAGTTGTCTTCACAAAAGTTGTAGCTTATCCTCTTAGCATTTTAACGGTATAAAGGTTGTAGTTTTTGGGCATTGGAACCAAAAGATATGGCACTTACAAGTTTGATTGTCGCATTAGAAGTCACACTGGATGTCACCCTCGTGCTAACTTGTCACACTTTAGATGTCACCCTCATGCTTGTGCACAAGGATGACATACTGGTCTTGCAAAAATCACTTCAACCTTGAGTTTTAAGTACTTTCAAGCCTTCTTTTCACTAAATCTTCACCTAAACCTTATGTAAAGTATCCATCACATATTTTCCGAGACCCTGGGCTCAACATTAACACCTTAAGTCTCTATGATGACAATTTAATTCCAATTCTCCAAGTATGATTCATTAAAAACATAATTAATTCATATCGAATTCTCAATCATATCACAATTTTAAAACCTATCATTCGTGTACTTACATGAAATGTAACATTTCATCTAGGGTATAAATTTGGGGCCTTACAGCATAGATCTCCTTTTGAATATTTACAACTTGAGACACAGGAAAGTATTTCTCCAAAAAAAGTATTTACATCTCATTCCAAGTGGTAATTGATCCAGAGGGCAAGTAATAAAGCCAATCCTTAGTAGTTTCTCCCGATACGAATGAGAATGCTCTCAACTTAATATGCTCTTCTTGCACCCCGGTTAGCTTTATGCTAAAACAGACAACATGGAACTCCTTAAGATGCTTTTGAGGATCTTCAACTGGCATACCATGAAAAGTAGGCAAAAGATGAAAGAAACCAGATTTAAGCTAAAAAACAACATTAACAGTAGGAAAATCAATGCACCACAGTTGATGATTAAAATCAGGGGCAGCTAATTGTTTAAGAGTACGATGACTATTTTGCTCAACTATGTTAAAAGAAGTATTAGAAATGGAATCACTAGAAGGATCAGAAAGTAAATCTAAAGCTATTTGAATTACTAGTGAAGAGTCAAGTTTTCTGTTAGATGACGATGGATCCTTGGAACTTTGTACAACTTGTCTTCTTGCTCTATATAATGTTCTTTCAAGTTTTGGATCAAATTTCAATTCACTAGTGTAAAAAGATCGTTTCATACACTAAAACTAACCAAACAAGAAAAGAAATTAACCACAAATAAAAATAAAATAAATTCAGAAAAGATAAGGATATTAATCCCAAAAAATGGTGCCAAAATTGGTCGCGTGTTATAGCACTACCAAAATAACTAGACTAAAACTATAGATTGCTGTAAGTCTAGGTCGATTCTACAGATATTAATTTCAATTACTTTCCTAAAGGTTATATTTGGTTGGGGGTTTATTAATGGAATGGAATGTAATGTAATAAGAGGAGGGTTTATTAATGTAATGTAATGGGAGGAGGGTTTATTAATTTAATGTTTGGTTGGGGGTTTATTAATGGAATGGAATAGAATGTAATAGGATGAGGGTTTATAATGGAATGGAATGGAATAAGATAGAAGAGGAGAGTTTCATATTACATCTTTTTCCATCCTAAATAGTAAAAATGAAAAACCTCCAATTTGAGGGGTTAGGATGGAATGTAAAATGATAAACAATTTTATAATATGTTAGATTATAAACTCTTCATCCAAACAACATTTCACTATATTACATTATGAACCTTTCCATCCCTCCCAAACAATAATTTTCTAATATCATTTACATTTCATTCCGCTATAAACCATTTCGTTCCATTAAATACCTTACGTACAAATAAACATAGCCTAAATTAGTCATATAAACAAATCAGGGGGATTTTTGGTTTGAAGCAAAATAGATGACAAAGTAGAATTGAATCTATAAAATCAAATCAAATTAAACAACGACAAAGTGACAAAGTTGATGAATGAGCTGAAATCTGGTTCTTTGGTTTAATCTCGGCCTAAGCACAATTTCGCAGATGTCTTTGAATTTTAGTCTTGACACCTCTCTTAAGAATATTGATCGTAAACCAACAATAAACTCTGTTAATTCTGATTTTTCATTAGATCATAGTTAATCCAGAAGAGTTCATTAATGAACCCTAACTATTAGGAAACCTAGAATATGCTCTCTAAGTTTATCCAGATGGCCACATTACAAGTGAGAAAAACAGATCAACTTAAGTAACAATCACATAAGCTCAGATTATTTAACTTATGCGACATTATCTCTAACAATTTAATACTATTAATTGCCACGTACTACCTCTAACACGAGTATTACATATTACATTTAAGTTATAGCTATGGGTTTTCATGAAAAAAAATTCAATAGAGCATTAAAATCATTCTAATATAATACCTAATCAATCTATACGAGATAACATAAGCAATCCAAAATGAGTTAAAGAAAACGGTACACAAAAATAATCTGCTTAATGTGCTCCTCCAGCTCAATTGTACCTCTAAACTGGTGTTACAAAAGTTAGCCTTCCATCTCCATCTTCAAGCTTTCACCATCGGCCATGCTCTCCATTGCCATGTCGGTGATGAAGAATGATGAATAACCAAAGAAAAAATAGGAAAAGAGTGCTTTCGGTTAGGTCTGTTCCTGAATGTCCTTTCTGTCGTCACTCTCTTTTCCTTGTGTAGTAAAATTTAGGTTTAAACCGAGTGACACCTAACTAGGACACCTAACTTTCTCAAGTTAATTCTCACAGTGTGAGAATTCACGGCCGTGTAAGGCCCTCTCATAGCCCTAAGAGATCTCTCACGATCATAAGAGATACTACATAAGTGTGAGAGATTTCTAACGCCCATGCAATCCAATGTCTGGCCGTGAGGCTTCTCTTTTTTCTTGCTCTTCATTTGACATTCCCTCTTACATCTTCTTTTTTCAATCCTCTTCTTCTTCATGCTCTATGAATTAATAAAATATGGAAATTGAGAAGATGGCTTTAATCACATGCTTTCAGGTCATTTTAGCTTCTTTACTTCCGAAAACTACCTAAGATCAAATATGAGCTAAAGTGAGTATCCTAAGCATTTCTATGGCATTAATCACTAAGTGTAGTATATCAAATGAATCAACATGTAAACACATACGAAGGATATATTGGAATAGCCTAATGAGCATCCTATTTATGTTGTTAAGGATCTTACTAATCTGGAACTAGAGCAAACTTTTTCTGTTTCTCAGGAATTGTAGAAAACTGAGCTGCAAAAGCATACTGTTAAATGTGCAAGGGTTGACGTTACTGGTGTAGTTTCTAATACAACCCTTGTTAAGACTGTTAAAGATAGCCATAGAGCAGAGGTTGAAAATACTTGTGACGTCACTGTGGATGTGCTTCAGGGTGCAGTGGATGTGCTTAATGGTGGTGTAGTCGGCCTACGTGTTCCTGCTAAAAAATGGCCCAAGTTTTAGACAATGGTAAGCAATTAGTTAGCTTGAGGACTGAAAATGTTGTTGCAAATATTTCTCAACCTAGGGAAATTGTCAAATTGATTATGCTTAGAGGAAGATTCCTTCAAAACATGTTAAGATAATTGAAATTGTCACTACTACAGTATGTCTCACTCAGCTTGCAAATGTAGAACAGACAACTATTGACAAATCCAGTGCAAGCAATGACGAGAGTCTGGACAGCGGAGTGAATGACTTCACCACCCAGTATTTGGAACATTGTCATATGGATTGTTGATAGGACCTTTAACACAAGGTTGGTGTATGACAACAAACAACAATGGTAAACTCCAGTTATGACAGTGTAGCTAGTCAAGAGACAGGGGATATCTCTCATAATACAAAACAAATAGAAGATTGTAATTCTCCATTAGCTACAACCCAAGTCCTTGACATCCCAAGAGATTTTTGTGTGCAGTCCAAAATTAAAAAAGGGAAATGCGTCAGTTTCTCTAGGGAGCTCACAACGGCTCTCAGAAGGTACATTTGGTAAATTGGGAGACAGTCTGCCGGCCCAAACAAGCTGGAGGGCTATGAATCAAATGCATTTGTTCGTCCAATGATGCACTCCTCACTCGGTTGGGATGGGAGTTGCTCAGTAAGTCAACAGCCTTATGGGTCTAACTTCTTAGGGCTAAATACCGGTTTGATCCTACCAAGCCACCCCACCACTTAGCAACAAAACGGGCGTTTGGGACTTGGCGAGGGATATCTGCCATATGGCCCTACGTCCGCAAAGGGCTCACCTGGAAGCTTGGTAATGGACGGCGAGCACTATTCTGGCTAGATGCCTGGGCCGGGGCTTAGGGCCCACTATATAAGGAAACGGTCCTGTCTCCAACTGACTAGGACTTATTGCTCACCGTGAATGAGTTTGTGGGAGAGGATGGACAATGGAGATGGGGCATGTTCCAACATTACCTTCCTCCCACGGTCTGTATGGCCCTAGCAGCCATTCTTCCTCCCCGAAGTCATCTAGGCGAAGACCTCCCTCTGTGGGGGCCCTAGAAAGGCGAAGGATTCACAGTCGCTTCCGCCTATGAGCTCATTGAAGAGACTGAGCTGGACACTAACCCCTGCTCTTGGAAGCTGATATGGAAGTGGCCGGGACCTCAGCGAATACAGGCCTTTCTCTAGTTACTGGCGAATAAGAAGTTATTGACCAATTAGCAGCGAGTAACCCGCCATTTATCAACTGACCATGGATGCTCCTTTTGCGGAATAGAAGAGACCACTTTGCATGCCCTTCGAGATTGCAACCGAGTGCAACCTTTCTGGCGGAGCTTTCCCCAAGGGCTATTGGAGCGTCGCTTCTTCCTACAGGACGAGACGCGGTGGTTATTGACTAATTTATCTCATGGTGATAATGGGACTCGGACTGCCTGGGCCCAAATTTTTGGAGTCACCTGTTGGTATCTCTGGCAGTGGCGTAACAAGAGCATATTTGAAACTGATTTTGTTTGGTTGACCGCTGGCCTCAGATTAGTCATGGATTATGTCTCTTGGATCAGCCTAGCCCGCGAAGCGACTGATAGAGCACTCGGGGGGATGCGAGTGCCTACTGGCACACCCATACGCTGGACTCCACCCGCTGAAGGCTGGATCAAATTGAACACTGATGGGGCAGTTCACCCCGAGGACAACGTTGCTACTGCGGGTGGCCTGCTCCGGGACAACCGTGGCTACTGGGCAAGTGGCTTTCTATTGAAATTTGCCGGGTGTTTGCCGTTGTATGCCGAATTACGGGGAGTACATGCGGGACTCTCATTGGCCTGGATTCTCAGACATCGTTGTGTGGTCCTTGAAGTGGACGCATTAGAGGTCATCAATATTCTTTCGTCTTCTCATTTGCCTCTGACAGAATCTCTTTCTCTTTTGGTGCAAGAAACTCGGGCCTTACTACAGCAAGAGTGGGAAGTCCAGCTGCAACAGGTGAACCGAGAAGGCAACCAGAGTGCCGATAGCCTAGCCAAACTCGCCTTCCACACCAGTTCGGGACTACATTGGATCCAGGAGATCCCATCCATCACTGAGCAATTCCTCCAACAGGATAGGCGGGGAACAGCCTATCCCGGAGCTCTAATATAAAGCGTGTTTCTTTTGTCCCTTTGTGTCAAAAAAAAAAAAAGGAAATCAACAAGGAAGAGAAAGCAAAATTTCAAACATCAAGGGAATTTCCCCAAATAAGACAATCTTAGCGTGCAACATTGGAGGGTTTAACAACTCTTATAAACAAGAAATGGAGAATAAGTCTTTCCATGGAAATGAAACATAAATGGTGCGTATAGCTATTTCTATTACTGCCTTACTCAGGAATTTATTTTGGCCATATTGTAATATGATGGTGGGCTTAATGCCTTGAATTCATTGTAATGTTGATATAGTTCACTATAATTAAAATTCTTTTTCATTTAAAAAACATTTATCTGATGTATAAATTTTAATACAATAAAATTTAATCAATAAATTGTTTCTTTTTATTATATTGAACATTATCAGAATATGCTTGTACATATTTATGTATCTATTAATTATAAATCATCATTTTGAAGTCTAATAAAATGCTTAATTAATTTTTATTCATCATTTGTTAGAAAAAGTAGAGTTATTAATTCCAAGATTTAACAGGTACATTATAATAGACGGTGAATCTTATTTTTATCTTATATTACATATAATACAAATTTTCATTAACATATAAATAAAGTTTAATTTATCGCAAGTTTAATTAGTTTTATACGTGTATTCATAAAGAAAATTTTATTTTTATCTTTTTTTAGTATATTCAGTTAGAATGCTCAAAAGATGTAAAATGAATTCATATTGTAAGATGATTTATAAATTTATTTAATATAATTTGTAATGTGTCACAAAATTTTAAAACTAATTTAAATCAAAGCTAAGAGGTACAATGTACGAATCTTCTTTCAATATACTTAATTATATATATACCCAAAAAGAAAAACATTTATCTTATGTTTAATTTCCTCAATAAAAAATGAAATTGTTTGTAAATTGCATTCTGCTGCTACATTAAAGTTCATTACGTTAACAATATGTCTTTTGGAGCATCGGCATCGCAGCCTCGAGAAGCATCCACTAATATGCGACATGTGAGACTCGACTTGGTTGAACAATCCAAACGAGATCATGAGGTGCTCATGCCATCATGGATGGAGTTAGACCCTGAAACCGGAATAGTAGTCTGCAACACTAGTGCATTTGAAGATGCCCGTTCTGTTACGGCACCTGACCTACGATTCCAAACGTTATCGGTTGGTTAGATTGAAGAGGGTTGGCCTGCAATGCAGCCTAGCAGTTTTCAATGGATAAATTAATGCAACCCACTCCGCCAGCTGCGACGTAATGAAGTTGAACCATTTAAACCAATGTTATAAATATTGTACTGGATTAGGTTCAACTACAGTATTATATTAATACCGGTTAATACCAGATACTGCTTCGGGTCATTTTTAAAATTTATAAAATAATCCTTAAATTTTTTTAAAAATTACAAAATAGTTCATTGTTATATTGTACAGTTATACTGTATATTTTTAACTTTATTTCAAAAAATAAAAAATAATAAATAATAATCATGTTTGGCCTTTTTTGCTAAAGAACAACACATAGGCCTTTTTTGTGGTTTAGCGAGCGTGCCAGGAAATTAAAGCTTTTCCGAACTAAAGAAAAATAAGAGAAAAGATAATTGCGCCTTATAAATTGACTAAAAATTGAAACGACTGTGTATTTTTAGAAAGGGACAAGAAACTAACAAAAAGAACTTTGTTTTATTGCAAAACAATTCGACAAAATGCAATGACTAATAAATTGAAAGGAAAATTAAAGACAAATTGGGAGGAAAAAATGCTAGGCTGGAAAAATAAAAGAGTTGTCGAAAAAATAAAGAAATAATCTAAAAGGTACGAAATTTGTTGGAGTATCAGGCTTTGATTTGTCAAGTGTTCCATCTTTCTTCTTCAAAGCCCCTATTTATAGCCACCGATGATGAGTGTCTCAATTCAAATTTGAAATCTTGATAAAACTTATCCTACTAGATAAAGATCAAGTTCAAAATGATTTTCATCTTATCAACGGAGATTTGATTGGCCGGCGTCCATTATCTTCTCCTTTTATCCTTTCTTCAAATCTGGACTTCCGGTCTTCTACTCTAACTTCTCTCGCATCTTCCTCTACTGGTCACCGAATTTTGATGGGCTGAGGCCAGTGTCTGGACTTTGAATTTGAGTGTCCCGCTGCAATTAAACTTGTGATCTTGATAAAATTCTATCTTGTTAGATAAAGATAAATTTTGGATAAAACCTTATCTTGTTTGATAGAGATAATATTTGGATTAAACTTTATCTTATCCTATAGAGATAATATTTGGATAAAACTTTATCATTATCTCCTCATTATCTTGGATTTCAAGACTCCCACTCCAACTCAAATTCTACTACTCCCTTCTTTGCTGGAGACTGAAATCTGATGGGCAGAGTCAGTGGCTTTCTGTTGGATTTCGAATCATAGGTTTTTCTTTAGGCTTCGAATTTTTGGTCCAAAACAGTAAAAATGGGCCAAACTCATTTTTAGGTGTAAACAAATCATAATTAATATGAAATAACAATAATTTTCAGATATTTTACATATAAATAACAACCACAATTTATATGAAAACAGATAAACAACAAATTAAAAAAATTTGAAAAAAAGAAGAGAGGGTGGGTGGTGAGCAGTGTTTCGGGTACCGTTTCGTACCGGCCGGTACCGGCCGGACGGTACCGTACCGGTCAGGTACCGGAACGGTACCCTTAATTACGGTACCGGCCTTCGGTACCGGTCGGTACCGGACCTTATCGCTCGGTACCGTCCGGTACCATGGGTACCGGACGGTACCGGGCCAGTACCGTAAATCCTCAAAGTTTGAGGATTGAATTAAAAAAAAACCCTAATCTTCTACCCCCCCCTTTCAGATCTGGATCTCACAAACTCTCTCTCTCTCTCCTCGCCGCTCTCTCTGCTCGCCGCTCTCTCTGCTCTCTGTCGCTCTCTCTCGCTCTCACCGACTCACCCAGCTCACTCCTCCGGTTCGGTGCCTGGACGTTGCGCTTGCGGCTCGCCTGTTGTCGCCATCTCCGGTGGTCTTCGCTGCTCCTCCATCGCGAAATCGCGCGTCGCTGCTCCTCCGGTGCTCCTCCACCACGT
>JAOSBN010114555.1:0-10224 GCA_027563595.1 Erythroxylum suave
GCCAACATCCAGACATTGCCGGTCCATCAAGGCAATAGCTAATTTGGAGCCTACTACAAGTCAACCTAGATGTTTCTCACTAGGATTGATTGTATCTGTTTAAATTTCAATTAATGAATTTTTACTGATGTGAATGTTATAATTCCAAACATTGATGGTCCGAGGAGTTTGATAACTGAGATTGTACTGGAAGTGTTTCTAATTGAATGTGAATTTGAAGAAATATGTATTGTCAACAAAATGTTGAATGCCAGGCTTAGATCTGATGAATATGTGAAAGTGAATATGTGTAATGATTAAAAGTGATTGACTGCACATAATGAGAAATGATGCATTTCATTACATTGATATGCATGATCAAATAAAGGAGTTGTGACCGGAGTGACCAATGAAAAAGAGCTTAAGGCTTAGAAATGTGCATAAAGAGCCACAGACTCAGTATTTAATGAGCCCAGTATCTACAATAGCTACAAAATAATTATTAATGGGCTTGGTATCCACAATGGATATGGGACAATAAAAAGACACTCGGTCATAATAAAATAATAATGAAAGTGAGTCACATATGTATTTGAATTTGTACACATACATGTATTATGTGAATGATTACATGAATGTACTAAATTGTCATGCTATAAATGGTTGAGAAAATGATCGCATTATTATGAAATGAGTATATGAAACGTGTGATGTTCATGATGTATATTTGAGATGAGGTATATTGTGAAATTGATTTTGATATATGATGTATATATTTTGATATGAGTAAGCACATCGAGAATGGTTTACTCACTGAGTTCACAAAACTCATTAAAATTACAAACGTTGATTTTCTAGTACGAGAGAGATATAGTTCCTAAGGTAGACTAATAGAAGTCTAGTATTGTCGATTTTGGACTCAAGAATGGATCAAAGGTTAGTCAGCTGATACTGAGGAGTTTAGATAGGATACTGTTGTTTAGTTTCTCATTTGATGTAGAACGTCTTCTATAAAAGTAGTAAAACTCTCAGATATTTTTGGTACTGTATGTAGTGATTATGTAGTGAAATGCTACAATGTAAACTATGTTTATAAATGGAATGAGGAGTTGATTTTTATTAGTGACATGTATTATGCCATATTAAGTGAACGTGATTGCTCTAACACGCCGCTTTCATAAGGTTTGTTTCTGAATGTCCTCCGGATGTTCGGGCATATGCCCTGTGGTAGTGGTGCGTTACATATACGCATCAAGAGTTGATAACCCATTAAGTGTGCTAAAGCAATAGTTGATGGCACAAATCGATAGTTGCATAACTAAATGCAATTGGTATGAATTATACCTACCAATTGACCTATAGTGGTTTGTTGGGCAAACTCAAGGTCATTCTCAGTGATATTTGAAAATTTATAATTTTTCTTGAATTCATAGTGAGGGCTATGGATTTGGATAAAATATTGGGATCCATAATGCATGTGATTAAAGTCCTTATCGATATATAAGAATCAAAAGCACCAAAAGCCCCAAAAATTGGTACCAGAGCCTGAATTGACATCTAAAGCATCTAATATTTTAATAAAACTATGGCGAATATAGAATCATCAATTAGTGATAGTGATAACGACTACTTATGAAATCCTTTTGTAAACATTAAAAAGGATATAAAACTTCAACTTGAAGAAATTACTCATTTAGTTAATAAATTAACACTAACGAATATTAATAATAAGCCCTTATGTTATCTAAAACCAATTACTGATCAAGATGAAATTATTTACGGTTATGAATCAGATCAAGAAATTTACACAAATAAAAAAAAGATGAGAATCAACTAGAATCTAGTCAAAGCAGAGAAAAAAAAAAGAGAAACTCAAAATAGATATAATTGGAATTATAAACCAATATAACTAGACGAATATTTAAATTTCTTTGGATATTATTGAAAAATAATAAATTCTAAAAATTCCCTACGGAATATACACCCAAACATGTAACTTTAGGACTAGATGAAATTCTCAAATCAGATAGCGTGATAGCACCCAAAAATTATTATTAGAATGGTTAAATCGATTAGTACTAATTATCCAATTAGAAAAACCTTTTGAAGGATTACAAAACATTAGTACCTTATGGAATTTTATTACCTATAAAAATACTGGTATTGTATTAAATTTTTTATTAGACAACGAACTATGAATTAAAAATACTACTAAATTTTTAAATGCTCTTAAACTAGTAAAAGCTTTTCAAATAGTCACGATGAAATTTATAAAGAATTTCAAATAGTAAAAGCTTATCCAATTAATAAAATAGTAGAAGAGTTATTTTTAACAAAACAAAATGATAACATGGTTATAATTTAGGTGGTGCCATTTCTATTACTAAAGAAGTATTATCTCAAAAAATTTTAGAAGCACAATTACACTTAAAATTTAGACATAAAGATATTCAATTATGTTGCTCAAAATATTCTGAAGTACCAAAACAATAGGGATGTGACTCTACTACCTATTTCCAACTAAAAAAAACAACATCGATATAAACAATATAAATGGAAAAAATATCCAAATAAATATAAAAGATTCCCTTTTAAATATAAAAAGTATTTTAGATGCAAATCTTATCGAAAATATAAACCTAAAAAGAAATATTGTCCAGAAAATAAGAAAAATGTCGATGTTGGTTGTGTAAGGAAGTAGGTCATTATGTAAATAATTGTCCTAAAAGAAAATCAAAGTCAATTCAAAAACAAACTTAACATTCTAAATTTAGCAATAAAATATAATTTAGAACTAATAGAATTAGATTATGAAACAGATTCAACAATTTCTTCAATATATCAGTATGATAGCTAAAGCACAGACTCCGAATCAACAATTAAATCCAAATACAACTTTTATTCAAGTCAATATTCAGAATAAAAAACTTAATGCTTATATAGATACAGGAGCCCTTATCTGTATAGCAGCTGAAACAATATTATAGAAAAACTCAACAAACCTTTACAAATAAGAATAGCTAACGGAACTATAAAATCTATATGGTATATTAGTTATTATAATAATATTATCATTGAAAATTATACATTTATAGTCTCTTCTACTTATAAACAAGAGTTTGGATTGCCATTAATGTTAGGCAATAACTTTCTTAAATTATATAACCCCTTTTGTCAATATTTACATTACATAATGTTAAAAACACCAATAATTAAGTCTTTAAATAAAAAATCTATAATCCTTAAAATTCCTATTTATCATACAACGTATTACAAAACACTATAATTAGTAACCAAGAAATTAAATCAGTTACAATTTGACTTATTCAATAATATACATTTACAAGATGAGATAGAAATACTAATAGAAAAAGTATGTAGCGAAAATCTACTAGATCCTTTAAAAGATAATAATAATAAACTAATAGAAATAAAACTCAAAGATCCTACACAAGAAATTAATATTAAAATAACATCCCATATATATAACAAGATTTATAAGAAATTCTTAATGAATGTTCTGAATAATTACAAAAACAGTTAATTTCTCCCAATACAAGTAAACATTCAACTCAGCATTTTATGTAAATAATCATTCTGAAAAAAAGAGGAAAATGACGAATGGTAATTAATTATAAAGAATTGAACAAAGCGACAATAGGCGATGCATATAAATTACCTAGAAAAGATTATATTATTAATCGTTTAAAAGGACATCATTAGTTTACTACTTTAGATGCAAAATCAGGATACTGGCAATTAAGATTACATGAAAAATATAAAACCATTAACAGCTTTTACCTGTCCATCTAAAAAACATTATCAATGGAATGTATTACCTTTTGCACTAAAACAAGTCCCTGGTATTTATCAAAGATTTATGGATAATAATTTAGAAGGATTAGATGAATTTACCTTAGCATATATAGATGATATTATTATTTTTTCAAATAAATGCAAAGATGATCATTTACAAAAAGTAAAAATTGTGTTATCTCAATGTCAATAGAAAGGATAATTCTAAGTAAAAAGAAAATAAAATTAGTGCAACAAAATATTGAATATTTAGATATAGAATTCTATAACGGATTTCTTAAATTATAACCAAATATTCTTGAAAAATTACAAAGTTTTCCCGATAAATTAAAAAATGTAGAAGAAGTTTAAAATTTTTAGGATTATTAAATTTTACATCTAACCAAGGATTTTTGGAAGATTTAGCAAAAGAAAGAAAAACTTTACAACTCAAGTACAGTACAAAACAACAATGGTCATGGACTGAGGAAGACACTAATATTGTCAAAGTATTAAAACATCTTTGTACAAATTTGCCAAATTTATACAATTATTCTTTAAAAGATAATTTGGTTGTACAGATTGATGCGAGCATGGATACATGTGCAAGTTGCCTCTTGGCAAGACCACCCAACTCAAGGAAATATCTTTTATATAAATATATCAATGGGACATTCAATCCCACTCAAAGGAAATATCCTATTTATGGGAAGAAAACATTGGTATGTCTAAAAACATTACACAAATGGAAGGTAGACTTATTACCGGTCGACTTTCCAATTCAGACAGATTCCAAGTTTTTATGTGGATTTACCAAGTAAAATATTAAAATCAATTATAATCAAGGACGATTAATTCGGTGGCAATTGGAATTAGCTCAATATCAATTTAAAATTCAATATATTTCTTCTCTCACTAACTGTCTTGTAGATGCACTCACTCAAGAATGGAAGCAGCTATCATCTGCCTAAAGGATTCATTAAACAAACAAGAGGTAAAGTTATTAGAGCTACAAGAACAAGTGGGAGTAGTCACTAAAGAAATTAACCAGCTGCAATCTACCATCCAACTTTTAGAAAATAAATTACACAAACTACCTTAACCATTCAACCTATCACTCCACAATAGATAACTCAAACAGTCATTCCTTGGCTGGCCTATATCAGCCCAAAATCAAGAAGACCATAAAGAATACAAAACCTATGTCATCTTCAATTGACCCATGGCTGGCCTATATGATGAATGGCAAAAAGCGTCTATACATATCACAGGAAAACCATCCATTATCCACAAAGCTTATAATACTAAAGCTAAAGCTGAAAAAGCCTTAGCCGAATTCAAAAATCTAGTATTAAAACCCCAATACAAGCAAGTCTTAGGAAAACCTCCATTGAGCCCAAAATGAAACAATTAGGAAAGCCCATTAATATGGACCGCATCAATGCTATACTAACTAAAGCTCTCAAGGAAGAAATGAAAAAAATAACTCCATATATTTTCTATGATTGTTTTTAAGCAATAAACAAATGGACTGAAGCAACTTTAGTATGATCCTAAGAGCAGAAGACGTAATGGACCAAAAGCAATCATTTTTTCTGAAGCAAAACCTTTAACCACTTATCAGACATTATTTACCAAACCAATTTACATAGCCTAGTAGAATTTCTTGTTGGTTTTATTGAAGCATTTAGAAATTATAAGGATCGATTTGCCAAAGACAGAGAGATCTTTCTCAAAGTATTTAGCACTTATCCAATATTTACCAAAGTAGACAATTTTAAAGACTCTACAATCCAAATTCTAAGGATAAATTATATCCAGATAGGAATAAGCAATGGTATGTATCCACCTATTGATGAACCAGCCAAGCATGAAGTTACATTGGATTTAATCAACCATTTCAACCTCCATTGTATTGAAGGAATTTATAATCAGTGTTTAAAAGTTAATGCCGAAACACTCCAAAAGCTTAATTATAGAGGACCTAATATACTCATGACTTCTTTCAATCGTAGCCCAATAGCTACTGAGTCTCTCCAACTCATCAAACAAATGGAACTACAATCCTCGCACATTGCAAGAATCTTTGAAGAATTATCTCCAGATTGGGAACATTCACTCTGCAAGCAACTATAGAATTATCCAGCACATAAATGTGCTCAGTGTGCTTCATCATCAGCCATCAAAGTCGACAGATCTGCTGACGAAGTCATTATTGAAGAATAAAGCAAACATCTTTTAATTTTTTCGTCATGTAATTATTTAAGTTGATAGCTGACATATGACTAACCAACTACCTTTACTTTTTCTTTTGCTTTTACCTTCACTTTTATTTTTACTTTTACTTTTATGCCAACTTTATGTTACTAGCTGTCTCCCTTTAGCATTTTTTTCTTTTCTTCTTCTCCTCTCTATATAATGTAACCTCTGGCTTTGGCCTAAACATGAAATAAGAAAACTTTTAAATTTCTTCCTGTAAACTCTCTCTAAAAAAAAAGCCTACAGATTGGCGATTAAACGAAAACGAGTTACATAAGTATGATCTTTATGGTTATTATTTCATTAATATGACACGACCGACCTTTTTGGAACAAGTAGGAACTAGGGAATGGCTAGGCTTAATGCCACCAAAACTCGTAGTAAGCCTAACTTTTTTGACATTTTACAGAAAATCCGGTGTGATCCATTCGTTTGTCTGATTAATTATCCATATACTTGCTTGACAGTTTTGAAAGAAGTAAGGATCTCAATCTGTAATTCTAACATGCATTATCTATTTATGATTTGTCAATCTATGACCATCTCATATCATCTACTAACATCATTCTCAATAACATAGCATATCCATACATGTATCATGTACATATGATTATGACAAACCATAGAGCAACTATAAGCATCTGCAATTAACATCATGCCAAAAACAAATTACTTGTCTGCTTATCCAAGCGAATCTCAAGAGGCTTAGATTTCTCTCTTGTACGATCTGCTAATCCCCTGAAATGGTAATAGTGAGAGGTGAGTCTACAATACTACTCAGTGAGAAATAAACATGCTACCATGCTTGTGAGGCTAGGTAACATATGGCTAGCTTCACAAGAATGGTCTGTGGCATTCTAAACAACAATACACGATATCAATAAATAAACAGGTAGAAATTTCAAATGCGGCAATAACATGAGTATCAATAATAAATCTCAATATGAATTGTTCTATTATAAAATGAATATGGTTTCTGAATTCTTTTCTGAGTTCTGGGTTCTTTTCTTTGGTAAAGTTCCACAGTATTTCTAATTCTGAGTTTTCTCATTTCTGAGTTCCAATTTTCTAAATTTCTTAGGAAGAGACAGAGGCATGTTAGTATGGCTTATCTCCCCTTTTCTGATTCTAGACAAGGTTGGTCTAAACCTGCCCCTGAAGGCCTGTCCCCTCTAGGTAGGACCCAGATCCAGATCTAACCCATCACTAACGGCTTACCTATGTACACATGGTCTAATAATATACTCCATCAGCTGGGTATCCTGTGAACTCATAAATCATGGCTAACAAGAAAAACATGATTTATTAAAGAATTGCAATTAATAGGTTCAACATACCAAGGGAACCAGAAGATGCATAGAATCTAAATATCACCTGGCCAATCTGGCGTACAACATGCTAGACTCTTTCACATGGAATCATATATCAAATAAGTCATACAAATTTGAGAACAACTTAACAAGCAACAAGATAAAAAAATAGGATTCGTACACAAGTATAGTAGAATGATTATACTCACCTCGACTATTTGAAGGGGTTCTGATCTTTTTTTCTAATTTTATTGAACTTAAGAGGTACTAGGTATGACTTCTAATTCTATTCCTCATCTGCTTTCACAAGCTATTGGGTAACATGCATAAAAATTACATATACCCACATTAGTCATTCTTACATATATCTCATTTCTTAGCATATATCATTATAAATTTATATTTTCTTCTATAATGGTCAAATTAGTTTCAAGCCAATTTTCCATTGAAATTAGGAGTCTTAGACTTCATTATGTCCAAACTTAGTTCACAATTTTGAGTACTTGATTCTTAATGTCTTGATTAGCTTAATCATACTTGAACCTATTCGATGTCACTGATTCATCCGCATAGGTCTCATTCGCGAAGGCATAACTTTTTCTACATAGGTCCAATTTTTTTCAAAATTTCTATACCTCTAGTTAACACATAAATTCACTTTTTTTTTCTTTTATGAGCATTTTCTAATTCGGTCATTAAGGCTTCCAAATATCCCATTTATAGTCAACCTTAGTATTCTGTCATGAGTTGGACTAAAATCATTATAACTTATCCATTTCTTATCCAATTGAGGTGATTCGAATTGAATTTTTCAATGGACTCATATGGCTATCAAATATCCAAAGATGGCTTTAAAATTATGAAATTTAGATTTATTGGGATTTTTTTAAGGCTGTCTTGTTTTTGTTCTCTTCTGTGTCTAACTTTCATTTTGTGTTTCAATCCTGTTAGTATTCTGAACTAGTTTCAATTTGGTACTTATATCTCTATTTTTTTTGGTGCACACTAAATTCGTAAAAAATGCAAGGATATAGTAGACACCTATATCTACAACTTGCAAGTTTTGAGTTTCATCAAATTCAAACGTTAAGCAGCTCAAAAAAGTTGCATAAGAAGGACCTACGAATCTACCTCCCTTGGCAACTTTAAACTCCAAAACCTTAGGTTTCAGTTCAGGCCCAAATCAACATAAAAAATGAAAATTTTCTCATGTTAATAAGTCATTAGACATCAAAGAATAAGAATCCATCATCAAAATCATCAAATCCATAAATTTCATCAAGTGGATTTCATAGTTATGGTAAAAGAAAGTGAGAAACAAAATTCCAATCGATAGAATCAAGTGTCAGGACTGAAGCTTACCATTTTGTATCGACTGATCGGCTTGATTCTCCTTTACTTCCTTGTTAAAAAGCTTGAAAAATTTGAGAGAGGAGCTTCCAAGGTGAATTCGGCCAAGTGAGGGAGAAGGAAGACAAGTGTTTTGTCTTATTTGCACTTAGCTTCCTTTATAAGCCACTCTTTTCATTGTTCACAAAAATGCCCCTCTTGTACTGGTTCGTTAAAATCCACTCGTACAATTTCCTATGATGACCAAAAAAGTGTCAAACATCATTAATTTGATTTCACCAAAAATTATGATTCATTGTCTTGGTTTTAATGACATTAGTCTCAAATACCATTGTTTTTCCTACTTAATCGAGTAAATCAGATACCGGGCGTTACATTCTCCCCCTCTTATTAAAAATTCATCCACGAATTTTAGAAATTTACCTTATTAGGGAAACAATTGTGGATATCTAGTTCTCATTGGTTAATTTTTTTCCCATGTACATTCCTCAACTCTTTGATTCCACCATTGGACTTTATTCCACTACAAGAAAATCATAAAATAGAGTCAGAAATTTACCGACGGAAATAAGACCGAAACAATTTATCGGTAGAAAACAAAAAAGAGTTGGCAAACGTGCCGTCAAAGTTTAGATTTAGTGACAAAAAAATTTGCATCCGTAAAAGTGGAGGGAAGGAATTTCGCGTAAAATTTTCAACTACATATAGCGACGACGTAACAACTTCCATCAGTAAATATTACGGGAATGCTTCCTGCAATTATATAGTGTCAGACATTTTCCAATTTACTAATTAGCGTTGGTCATTTACCGACGGACGGGTTGCCATCAATAATGGGCAGTCTAGTTTACTGACGAAGGTGGTTGTCCGTCGCAAAATGAAGTGGCGGGTAATTAATTGATGAATTTAAATACCGATGAAAATGTTATTCCATTGGTAAATGTCGACTTGATAATACGTAAAACGACGTCGCACAGTGTTGACTTAAGTAAATAAATGAAACTACTTCGTTTGGTTTAAAACCAAATGACGTTGTTTCATGCGTCTTCTTAATTCGAAGCCGACCCTTTCTTCCCCCACCTCCCCACCTGTGTTTTTATTCTTCTCAACTCCATCAACTTTGTCTGTTTTTCGACTATTCTCCTTGCTTCCACTATCATTTTGTGGCATTTTCTAGCTTATCGTGCGCGTTTTCCGGTAAGCTCTTTATTAGGTGTATTTTCTCTCCAAAAAACACAGCTTTTAGAGGTGTTTTGGGTGGTTGGTTTTTGTGTGACTATTGTTGATATATGCGTTTTTTGTGTCATTGTTGGTTGATTTGTTGTTTACATGTGTTGTTGTTGGTAAAGAATGGAAAAATGCATTTGTTTTGTGATTACTTAGAGATTATACATATTGCCTATGAACTGTTCGATAAAATGCCCCTTATGATTGTTGTAATGTTTTGTTGTAATATTTTGTTGTAATTGTTGTAATAAAAATTTGTTGTAATGCTTTGAAGAGAAGGGATTTGAGATTGAAGTGTGAATTT
>JAOSBN010114556.1:0-10223 GCA_027563595.1 Erythroxylum suave
AAGGTGATGTTTGAGGGATGGTTGTCATATGTCTGGGACATATAGTCGTACTTTGGAAGTACGTATCCCCTGATTCTTTTGGTCATTCTCAAATCTTGGGCTTAATAGCAAATTTAGG
Organism: Erythroxylum suave; assembly: GCA_027563595.1. NCBI lineage: Eukaryota > Viridiplantae > Streptophyta > Magnoliopsida > Malpighiales > Erythroxylaceae > Erythroxylum > Erythroxylum suave. The sequence goes on from JAOSBN010114556.1 coordinate 119, forward strand.
AAGAGTTTAAAGGGTATAATGGTAATTTCTTATAAACTAAGGGCAAAAAGGTCAATTCACCATGTTTGGTCAAAGAAGAGTCAAAATTCTAGACCCTTGTCCTTGTGTGGCCGTGCATCCCACCATAAAACATTAAAATTACTTTGTTTTCAATTAAAAAAAAGTAAAAGAGAGGAGAAGCGAGGAGAAGAAGAAGAATTTTTTGGTCATCATCAATTTCCACCATAGAGAAGTTTCTTCAATCCAAAATCGAAATACCCTCTCTTTGGCGAAACTTGGTGAAATTTTAAATATCTTTTGAAATTGATGGTTTAAATGAATCCTATGGTGTTAATTGTCTGTGTATAATGTGAATTAATGATAAAAAGTGAGGAAGAAGTACATTAAAAGGAAGCTTTGAGGTTTATGCCTTTTGATAAAATGCCTAAGTGAACTTGGCTTAGGATTTAAGGATTGTAATGGTGTGCATTGGAAAGAAGCTTTCATGTTTACTTAGAGTAAACTTGAATTGTTGCATAGATTGATGAGTAGTGGCCTAATGTTCCTGGATAAAAATGTGCTTAATTATGCTTTGAAATGTGAAAGTATTTGATCAAATGCATTAAATTCCTTGGAAAATGCAAAAGAAAGCTTATGTGAATAATAAGGGAAGTAACCATGTGAGAAGCTTCATAGACGAATCCTATAGCTTAAAAATTGTGATATTGGGTTTTATACAATTATGTGATGGTTTATAAATATGAGATATACGTTTGAGTAGTAAATACATTACGTTTGTATGTATAAAGGCTCGGAAGCTGTAAATCAAGGAGCTCGTACTGAGGATCGTTGAAGTCAAAGGAATATACACCTTCTTTTGAGGTGAGTTGAGGAAAACATGTCTCTTAAATGGGATTAGGACATCCCAAGACATGCATGATGACTTGTATGTGAATTTTGAACATAGGTAATGCATAGTAGAATCGATTCTCAAATAGACACTAGTATATTTATGTATTTAATAAATAACATTGTTTTGAATAACTCTTTGCATGTGGAGTGCAACTAATGTTTTTATTTCATATTTTAAGGAACGATATTGTTTTCAACAAACCTACAATTAAAGTGCAAAGGACAATGTTTGATTTTCTAAAATTACTTTTTTTTAATAACTTTGCACTTGGAGTTTAAAAGATGACTTTCACCGCATGAAAAATGTTTTAGAACTTACATATGCATAGCGTAGTCATGTATGTTGCATGTATGTATTCTCTTTTGGCTTAGAGCCATAACAAGGTTCTGTTTTATCTATTGGGCTGATAAATAAAGGCATGGTACCTTACTTGATTTTAGTACTAAATATTTTAATATCATTTTTTGTGATTGGTGAGGTAACGATTGGCCAATCATATGCTAGACATAACAGACTAAGCGACCCCTATACCCTTGTCGCTGGTATATAAAATTCGATTCCTTGTAATGATACCATTCTACAGGACACTAAGCTGTAGAATGGAACATATGCTCGAGGGTGATTGCACACTAAGAGTCCTTTTGCTCTGGAAAAGCCATTTATAGCTACTAGAATTGCAATTTTAAGATAAATCAACTAGCTCTCAAGCTTTATTGTAATTTATGGATTGCTTCTCATCTTTCATTGCATCCTACCATAGTTTTGTAAGAGGCCTAGAAATAGCTTCTGAAAAAGTAACTGGATTAACAAAATGTCCAATATCATAGTCTTGTTCACCCAAATAAACTATGTAATCAGATAAAATTATAGGTCTTCTTACTCTAGTGGATCGTCTTAACTGAATTGGTTCTTATACCTTAGGAACCTCAGTTTGTACAAATATGGGTCCTATTCCTGTACTGGTATGGTACCAATACCTTGACCCAATTATTTTGACTGTACAAGTGATGGGTACTAAATAACTGTAGTATCTATTTTGCTATCACATGAAGGGTAAGAAGGACCACCATCATTATAGATATCATATTCCAGAAACTTAGCTATTTGTGATTCTACAATTCTATGCCCTCCTTCTTTACAATAAAATTTGTAACCTTTAGAGTGGTTGGGATATCTAACAAACGAGTAGCGAGTAGAGTGAGCATGCAATTTATTTTTAGAATGATTATATAAGCATATCTCAGCAGGGCATCCCTAATTGATTCTCTCCTCCTTGATCATATTCGACATTTTTGATAGATTTTCCCAATTGGTTCTCCACTTTAACCTTAAAGATCTTAAATTTCTCAACAACTTCAGACTTTTTTTAAGCAAGAACATATAATCATAATAGAAATAATCATCAATAAAAGTTAGAAAATACCTAGAATTACATAATATAGCTGTATAAGGTCTATAAATATCTGTTTGTATAAGGTCCACAAATATATCTATTTGTATAAGATCTAACAAGCCTGAAGCTCAAGTTGACCCCTTTTTCTTTATTTTGGTCAACTTACCCCTGTAACAGTCAACATATGTTTCTAGATCATCAAAATCTAAAGTCGGGAGAATGTTTTCCTTAATCAATCTTTCAAATCTATCTCTCAAAATGTGACCCAATCTTTTATGCCACAACATGTATGACTTATCCTTTATTAGAGGTCTGTTTTTAGTAGCCTATTCAACAATATATGAAGAAGCATACATCTTATGAGGGGTGAGACACATTCTATACAATCCATATGACAAAAAGGCATTACCAATATTTTTTACATTGAAGGATAATTGTACAACAAAAACATCAATAACAAAACTATAACCTTCTTTATTCAATACTGATATAGAGATCAAATTTTGCCTAAAATATGGTATATAAAATGTTTCATTTAAAATGAGTATAACTCTTATATCCAAGTTTATACATACATCCCTTATAAAAATTAGAAAAACATCTTCGTTATTACCAACCATGAATTTTTCTTCCTCTTTATTTGACTTTCTCCTATATATGAACCCCTGCATTATGGAGGCAACATGATTGGAGGCTCCACTAACTAACAATTAAGAACTTGATTTAGTTATAGCAAGATTACATTCATGGATCATACAAGCCAAGGAGTTACCTAACAGTTCTTGTTTTTCTTTCCAAGATTTATATTTCTAGTAATTGGAATTTTTATGTCCCTTCTTCTTACAAAAAAAGCGCCTCATACTTTTTATTTCCTAAGGAACTTTAACAATACTAGACTGATCAATATACACATACAGAGAAAATTTAGATTTCTTACTTTTAACCCTTTGGGGCTTGACCTTTTCCTTTCCCTTGGTTGCTAGCAAGGCTATATGACCAGTGTTTTTTAACTTCTCCTCCTCAGAAACATATCTGCCCATCAAAGCCATCCTATGAGCTATACATCGTCACCAGAATACCAAACTCTAAAGGCAGTTTATTTAAAGCCTGGTGAACAATGCAGACATTAGGAATCAGAATATTCAGCGCCTTCAGTTTGCTTTAGAGGTAAACCATCCTGATGATGTATTCCGACACTCCCCCTTCTCTAGTGTACCTCATGGAGAACAATTTATTCATCAAGTTACTTATCTTAACATTGGACGAGACCCTATACCTTTGGGAGACATTGTCCAGGAATTCCTTTGCTATATTCGTCTTCGGAAGTGTACTCAGCATATGATATGGGATTCATCTCTTGATGGTCAAATAGCACGTCTTGATTGACCTTTCCCAGGTTACAAATGGTGTTTTAGCTTCATCTAAATTGTATGATATGGGTATAGGTAGTCTATTTCTCCCCATGGTCATGTTGATATCTACCATTTCCAAGGCAAACTCCACATCCTCCTTCCACATCATAAAATTGAAACTAGTCAGGGTTTCAATAGTGAAACTGTTGCTGCTTGCAGAAATGGTGACTGTAAATTTGACAATATAAAGATTATCACAAATGTAGGATAATAGCAACACTCAAAACCACAAATAGTATTTGTACTAATAATTTCATCGCACATATAATGAAACACTTGTAGGTTGAACACGTTATACATATAGATAAAATCTCCATACAAAAGCGATCAGAGTACACACCACTCACTCTTGTGATACTACCATCTATGGGTGATAAGCAATGGTTTCCTCCATCTAATGCTTTTGTGTATATCTCAAAGTCTCATATAAGGCCAATACTTATGGATAGAATAACCAAATACAATACCAGAGACGTCTCAAAACACATAAGTAGAACAATTCAAATACTAATGTGAAAGGCTACAATGGTGACTACATTCTCATTAGTACTCAAAAATCCTCAAATACAAGGGATACGTCTGTATGTTATCCTTACATTCTATATGGGAATATAATATGTGACAATGCACCATCAATAAATGCAAAATTTGTATGCACATATTTATTATCACATAACAATGCTAAAAACATCATCAATTAACTTTAATTGAGACTTTAATACAACACAAATCTCAATCAAAATGAGCATCACACAATACCAAACACTAAATACACCTTATGAGATACTAAAATTGTATGTAACTCACATATTTCAAGTTCGAAGCATGAAAATTCACTCAAAAATTGTTTTAGTACACTTTATTTTCTTTTCTTGGAGTTAAAAATTATTTATTACTAATGTAATAAATCCAAAAAATTAAAAAAAACTTACTTTATGAATTCACCGGACCCAAAAATTAACCCAAAATGACTAGGGCATCATTATGGAAATTCTAAGAATTTTTAAGTTTTTTTGTCCTATAGTGTGCTGACATTAGCATGATGTCATCATGACATCAGTAAATTGTCATAGTGCTGACGTCAAAGTGCAGGTAGGCATGAGGCGCGAGCATCCATGTGCTTGTACCTTTTTGGTATGTGCGGTGCACACGCCACCGCCTCTAGCGCATGCAGTACATGCACCTGACATGACATGTGGCCTATCCCTGCTATGCCATATGTTGGACCGATGTCACGCTAGATGCATCGCCTCTACTCCTACACTATTCATTTGGCACATGTGCCCGACAGTTTTTTATATCCTTGTCAAAAATGGCAAAATTTTGGTAAGTTTTTGAGAAGTTTTTCACCCTCTGAAGCTCATTTTAACCCAATTTTTCCATTCCAAACTCATTCTAACACATATTCAAACAGCCATTTGCAGTTTAAAATGAAAAAACGAATTGATTTCTTTGGGTTCTTTATAGAGAAAATAAAAAAACCTTTGTTTTTGTTCACTTGATCATGTAACTGCTCTAATATCATGTACAGCACGTAACTCGAGCTTCAATTACGTGTTCATGATCGAATGTGAAAGGGAGGAAATGAAGAAAAAATAAGAAATGCCTTATTTGACTTCCATTTCTTTCAAAGAGCTTTTCGAAGTAGAAATGAATCCATTTTCTCGACGATCTTCATGAAAGTTGATCACCGGAACGTTGTTAATGTCTTTCTGCAACTTTCTTAACATGTGAACATCTTGACGGTTTAGATAATTTCTTCATCGAACTTTAGCCCATTAATTTAAATCTTTTATCGAGTCACTTCATTATCTTTTTTCGGATCAAATTTGATTTGCTTAATTGTAAATTTATTAAAAATCAAAATTTGTAATAATTTGTTGTTCAATATTTTGAAAATTTACCAACAATAGAAGCGTCAAAGGCGGCGGTGGCTAGTGATGATGTAGCTACTGTATTAGTGTTAGAGACTTAGAAACAGGAGGCAGTGTCTGAACCTCACTGGTGAGGCATCTAACTACATTTGGAGAAGCTGCTAGCTATGACAGACGTTTGGTGGCTAGACTCACCTGCATGTTAGCTAAAAACCTGATGACAAGTGGTAGATAGAAATTGTAGGCGACGATCACTGGATATGGAACATGATTGGGAGCTGGAGGCATCGCAAGGGCTGGTTGATAAATAGACAGAAATTGTAGGCGACGACAGCTGGACATGGAGTCGTGATTGGGAGCCTGTGGCATGGCAAGGGCTAGTAGCATTACTTTCTATTTTTAATTTATACTTTTCTTTAAGTTAAAAATAAAAACTTATTTAGTTATTAATATAAATATAGTTATGTTTTTATTACTGATGATAATTATGTATCAGATCAAATTTTAAAATTAATTATTTTAATTAACTAAATTTATTTTCATCTCTTATATAATATTTATTAATAAATTTGTGAATTAAAATTTTATTTTAAATATATTTTAATTGTAAAATCAAAATTTATATATTTTCAAGATATTATAAATTTAATCATATTTACTAATAATTATTAAATTAAATTTGTTTAATTTATTACAAAAATTGAATAAATTATTAAATAAAACAAACAAATTTTTACTAAATTTAAAAACAAACACAAAACGCAAAATGCAAAACGTAAAACGCAAAACAAAAAACATAAATGGAAACAAATATGGCCTTCGAGTTTAGGTAGGTAGGTTTTCATCTTTTGATGAGAATAGGGTTTTTTACAAAAGAAGTGATGGATTTGGTAATAAGCATAAGGCCATCCCAGGCTTAAAATAAACTATTTGGTAATAAGCATAAGGCCATCCCAGGCTTAAAATAAAAGTATCATAGGTCCAAGCGCTAACTATTCTAACCCGTCCTAACGTAGAGCGCGACTTATTAAGGGATATAACTAATGTAATTTTCAAAACTTCAATAAATTAAATTTTATCATAAACAAAAAGTCAAAAATTGTTTTTAAATATCAAATTCAATTCTACAATTAAATTATTTTTTTCTTAATATAATTAAGAAAAATAATTGAATTGATTATAAATTTTAGATTTTAGAAAAGTTGTTAGTAGGATTAAAATTAATTCTTTTCAATTATATTGAAATTAATTATTTAGACTCCCTAAAATTAGTAAAGTATTTTCTTAGCTAATTAAGATTGATCCTTCATAGTTAAAGTTTATTTAAATTAATTTCATTGAAATAAATTAAATTTATTTTTTTAGAGAATTTGCTAAGTTGTTTAAGATTTTGAAATTAATTTCATTTATATTAAATGTTAATGAAGCTTAAATTAGAAACATTGTTTTGTTTTGTAGTTAAGACAGTAAGAAGCTAACTAGAAGTAAATTTCGAAGGAGTTAACGCAACAGAAGCTAAAAAATTAGAAGTTTGTTTGATGTAAAGAGTTCTTAAGATTGAGTGTGCCTACGCTCATCTGGTGCAAAAAATAAACAGAAATTTGGCCACAGCTGAAGAACCATACCTTGATTTTTTATTTTGAATTTTAATTCATTTATTAAGGCAAAGTCTAAAAAGCATCTAATTAGGACATCATGAGGGCTTCTTTTTCCTAGGAGCGTGAATTTTTATCATGAGAAAGAGTTAGAACTTTTGGAAGACATATTTTTGTTGGGTAAACATTCAAATTTTTGGATACTTTCTTCAATGATTTACATTAGCTAGTTTTCTTTTTCTCGGCCGAAGGAACTGAAAGCCATTGGTATGCTTGGTTTCATGAGACTTATTAAAGAATGAAATGTAGCTTAAATTTTCAAATATTGATTGTTCTTCTGTATTCTTAGTATTTTTGTTTTGATTGACTGCTAAGGTGCACATTAATTGGATGACTGAAATGATTTATACTGCATCCGTAATTGCGTAGTTTCTTTAATTAACAGTATCACTTAGGAACTATAATTCTTAGGAAGAACAATCATCTCAATTATAGGTAGCACTATGTGTCATTTGGTTATGTCTGTCTGCTTTTCTAATGAGACAAGTTTTTAACTAGACTTGGGTCGTATCTAAATTTGCTAGTTGCGAAGAATTGAGTGAAATACATGCTTTTGCTCGGTAACTCATATGAAATACTGATAATCTAAAATTATCACATTTGATATCTATTAGAATAATTGGTGATTTTTAATGTCGATGAATGAATGAAATACTAGTGGTAAAAGGGATCATAAGCTAATGCTTGTAAAATATTAAAGATATCAATTATTATATATAAGAGTTGATATTTGAGTTCAGGGTTATATAGACATTTAACTTTAGAAGTAAATCCTAAGTAAGGTATATTTTATTTGGAAAAATATTATTTTCAGATCGGAAAGGTTCTAATATAAGTAGTCATTGCTGGTCAAGTCAAAATACATTTTTCATTTGATAAAAATAATTGATTGAATCAAGAAGTTCTTTAATGAACTTGGAATAGTTTCTTATATTGTCCAAATAGTAATGTACTATATAATATTAAAAATATTATGCATGTAAAAGGACCTAAGATCTTATTAAAGATCCAAGTATATATTTATGTATTTCTCTTAATTATAATGATAATTGAGATAAAAATTGTAAAATTTAAGTAAGTGTTCAATATAAAAAATCTTGCAGAATTCTTTTACTAAAACATTATACAATAGCGTGATCGTCATATGGTATTATAGTGTAAGATATTTAAATGATTAACTTAGTACAAACGGGAGACTATTGATTTATACCCTACAAATAATCAATTGATTGTAGTTTAGTTACATAACATGTATAGACATTCATTATCTCACACATATTTAGATGTATATGATAAAGTTCATGAGATAAATATATATTGCAAATAAAATTATGATGAGATTATAATTATACGATTTATATTATATTTATCTACTATACTTAAATTGCTCTTGGTCATTATTCTATTAAAACTTGACATTAATAGAGAAAAAAAACTAAAACATGTTATAGTTCTTCCTTATGAAAGAAATAATTAATCTTATAAACTAAATTATGGATATATATATCTAAACAAATGAGTGTGTACTTATTAGAGAACAAGTTTACTCAACTAACCCCATATGAGAATTCTATTTGGAACATTACTTGTCTGTCTATGAAAATTCTCATTGTAATCTTTTGTCTTGAGATTACCAAATTATCTCATATAGAGATTATTATGATTTGATACTACTTATGACCTATATTAATTCAGGAAATCTTTGACCAAGTTACCACCCTAAAGTGATTAAAGGGAATATTTTGTTATTATCGATTAGTATTAATTCATGAAATCTTTGGACAAGGTATAATGACACTATGTGAAATATTTTACATATGTCAATAATAGAAACAATTGCTAATGATAGAGAACTAACATGATTGAAATCAAATAGAGTAGATATTATTTCATGCTTTATGTCTAGCTAGAATATTATATGATAAAAACATTAAATTATACTAAAAAGTCATGCACGGAAAGATTAATCAAAACTACTTTAACATTCATAAATATTTGAGTGGCCATGATGCAGGACTAGACATAGTTATGAACAACAAATATAAATTATTTAATTTGGAAACTAAAAACAAATTAAAGGAATTTAATTTATCTAATCATGAATATGATTTAAGATTATAATTTATATTCATTGTCAATATATTTGAGAATCTAATGGATAACACACAAAAAATTAGTTAAAGAGAAAAAAGGTATTTTAATCAAGTTAGACTTGATAGTAAAATTTGAGAAATTTTATGATTAAATACAAGATGTTTAATAAATAAGGATCAATATGAGATAGTAAATCTTATTCAGACATAATTGTTATTTAAGTAAAATTAAGCAAAGTTCTAATTTAATTTTAATTAAAATTAGAATTTTATTCAATTAAATTACTAACATGTTCAAAACGATTATATATAAGCTTAGGCTCTAAAGGAGCTAGCACTTCTTACCTAGCCCTTTCTACAATAGTTGTAAAGTTCTCTTAGAGTGCGTTTGGTTCAGCTTTTGGCAAGCGGAAAAGCACTTTTTTCCACTGCAAAAGCTATTTTAAGGAAAAAAATAAGTGTTTGACTGTAAAGTTCAAAAACACTTTTAGAGTAGAAATAGCTTTTTAAAAAGTTAAAATATAGCTTTTTCAAAAGTTCAAATTTGGAGCTTTTCAAAAAAGTACTTTTTCAGGTAGATTTTTTATGTCAATTAATGAACCTGTTTTTTAGTCCCTTTTACCCTTATGTTTTATACATATTTCCCACAATATCCACAAATACATCTTCACGTTTATTTTGAGATTTATATAATATTATTTGAATTTTTTATGTTTTAATATTTATTTTTTAAATTAGTTTTACTTATGTTATAATCTATACAAAAAATTTGGTTAGATATATTTT
>JAOSBN010114557.1:0-10222 GCA_027563595.1 Erythroxylum suave
CTTTTCATTCTGTCTTATCTTTGTTTGTCATCAAAATCACTTTATACGTGAAGTCAAAATTCTGACTTAACAATAATATCTCTTTTAGAAATTTAAAGATTATAAGGTTTTTAAAAGTTACTTAAATTACAGAGAATCTCATATCTTTTATCCTTTTTAATATAATTTCATGTATAATGTATAAGGATTTAACAAGTAAAATAAATTATACATATTATACCCATTCTATATGTTAAAAGTGAATCAAACTTTAAACTTGTAAAATTTTAAAGTTTTATTATAATAATGAATACATAATATAAAATTAGAAAATCAATATGGATTTTAAAAAACAAATTTGTTTTCAAACATATGTTAGATATTAATTTGCATTTATTTAAAGTTAAAAGTACTTCCACAATGTTCAACATCTTATTAATTATATATTTATTGTATGCATAAATACAAATATGCGGGTAATATTCAAATAACATTTTTATCTATCCATACATATATAAAAAATCAATATGATCTTAAGTCATTTAAATTTCTTCATTTTATATTTCACATTTGCATAATACCCGTATATAAATGATATACATTTAATGTTAGACATGAGAATAAACCATGTACATGTCTATCACAATAAAATGGAAATGCAAAATTTTATTCTTATACCTCCATTGACATTGAGATTCAAATGGGTTAGAGGGCTCTTCTAAGGTTTTAGCAAATGCGATCAAATGGTGTGTGAAGAAAAAAATGTTAAGCTTAGGGATCAAATATCGTTTACTACACTGTTATACACCTCATTGTCTTCTCATCAAAACAATAGAAGGAGATGTTTGGCTGTGAACAGACGTGAGGTTTCACAAATAAACTCAACTGATACGACTCATCACAACAAGGAAACTACTGGATAACGACCCACAGACAACACTCTCCTACTTGGGTCAAATATTTTATCTAAAAGTCATGAAACCTCTACGCAATTAAAGAAAAGAAACCAAATGCATGAATCATGGCAATAATTCCTCTAAATGTGAGTATTATCTTCTATGTATTGCGATGCATCCTATTTCTTATTTAACTTTAACTAGAGTAAACCTTTATGTTTATGCTAGGTCCATAGTAATTGTTATTCTCAAAATAAAAATGTATACACTAGAATGAGAAAACAAGAAAATTAGTAAAAGTTTCATGAAAGTACATACAATAAATCACATAATGGAACCGAGTCTCATTCTAGTAACATGATCCTTTAAACTCTTTGGTGGCATGCCTTTTGTTAAAGGATTAGCAATCATCAATTTAATGCTAATGTGTTCAATGAATACTTTGTTCTCTTTGACACATTGCCTATTGGCCAAATACTTTATATTGATGCATTTACTTTGACTACCACTCTTGTTGTTTTTGGAAAAGAAAACTACAGTTGAATTGTCACGTTACATTTTTAGTTGCTTAGAAATGGAATCCACAATTCTAAACCTAGATATGAAACTCTTCAACCACACACCATGTGAGATAGCCTCAACAGTCAAAGTCTGCTTTGAACTCCTCTAGGATATAGCTCCAGTTATATCTAGATATTGACTTTCTTGAATCAACAGAACCAGCGAAGTCTGAATCTGAGTAGCCAACTACCTCAAGATCATCAGTTTGTCTATACATAAGCAAGTGATGTTTGGTCCCTTGAAGGTACCTCATCACCTTTTTGGCAGCTCTCTGGTGGTTTATACTTTATTTACTCTAATATCTTCTCAACATTCCAACAGAAAATGCAATGTCAGGTGTTGTACAAACTTAAGCATTGAGGCTCCCTATTTTAGAAACATATGGAATATTTTTCATTTGTTCCCTTTCAAGCTCTTTTTCGAGAATTGGTTCAAATTAAACTTATCACCCTTCATAATAGGTGCTATACTTAGTGAACAATCTTTCATCTAAAATCTTTCTATGACCTTATTGATATAGGTTTCTTAGGATAAACCTAAAATGTATTGAGATATGTCCCTATGGATCTTAATGCCAATGACAAAAGATACCAATGACAAAAGATGCCTCACCCATATCCTCCATATAAAAGTTCTTAGAAAGAAATTGTTTCACCTCATATAGCAAACCCTTGTCATTGGTGGCAAGTAGAATATCATCCACGTATAAAACAAGGAAACAAATTTACTTCCACTAAGTTTATGATATATGCATTGATCCATGATATTCTTTACAAAACCAAATGAAGAGATGACATCATGGAATTTCAAATACCATAGACGAGAGGTTTTTTTCAATTCATAAATGGATTTCTTAAGCTTGTACACCAAATGTTCACCACTATTAGAGGAGAATCCATCCTGTTGTTTTATATAAACCTCTTCCTTTAGATCTCCATTCAGGAACGTTTCCTTAACATCCATTTGATGTAGTTCCAAATTAATATGAGCAACTAATGCCATAATCAATCGTAAGGAATCCTTCTTAGATAAGGAGAAAAGGTCTATGTGTAATCGATTCCCTCTTGTTAAGTAAATCCTTTAGCAACAATTCTAGCTTTATATCTTTCAATATTGCCTAATGAGTCCCTTTTTTTTCTTAAAGACCCATTTACATCCAATGGCTTTCGTACTATTAGGTAACTCAATAAGATGCCAGACATTGTTGGATGCTATATAATTCATCTCGTCTACCATGACATTGTACCACAATTGAGATTCATTGCATCTCATGGCTTGTAAAATCATTTCAAGGTCAACTTCTGCTCTAATATTATAGTCAGCTTCTTGTAGATACACATTGCAATCATTAGATATTTCTGATTTCTTATCTGTAGTGAATCTTCTTAATCTTGTATTAACACCTTCTTAAAGAGGAACTTGTACAACTGGTTGCTCAGCATCCTCTAGTGATTGCTAAACAATCAGATCTACTAGATTGTCATCAGCAGCTTGTGGCACTTCAATGATTGGTTGTTCAACACCTGTTTGACTTTAAGGGATGCTATGAATGGCAATTAATCTATTAGTTGAAGTAGGAGATTATATTTCATAATAATCCTTCTCAAAAACTAAGTCCTATGATCGATCACTCCCCTGGATCTAGCCATTCTTAAGAAATTTTGCTTGATTCCACAAACATAGTACTATGAGATGGACAGTAAAACCTATATCTTTTGGACCTTTTAGTTTATCCAATGAAATGCCACTTATAGTCCTTGGATCCGGTTTCTTTTTTTGTGAAGCTCTTACTTTAGATGGATATCCCCAAATGCCTATATGTCTCAAACTTGTTTTCTAACCTTTCCATAACTTAAATGGTGTTTTTAAAACAACCTTAGTTGGAACTTGATTTAATATATACACTGTCATTTTAAGATCTTCACTCTATAAGGATTTAGGAAGCTTAGAGTTGTTAAGCATACTCTGTACCATATCTAATAATGTTTAGTTTCTTCTTTCTGTTACACCATTTTGTTCCGGAGACTCAAGGAAGGTGTATTGAGCTATTAGCCCATGCTCTTGTAGAAACTTCATAAATGGACCAGGTGTTTATCCATCCTTAATGTATCTACCATAAATTTCTCTACCTTTATCTATTCTCACGATCTTTATTTACTTACCACATTGTCACTCTACTTCCATTTTAAATATCTTAAAAGCATCTAATGCTTTGTTCTTGTTATAAAGTAAGTAGAGGTATATATGTCGCGAGTAATCATCTATAAATGAGATGAAGTATTTCTTACCATACAAGTCCATTTCTGGACTGCAAATGTCTTTATGTATGATGTCTAATATGTCTGAACTCCTCTTGGCACCTTTCTTTTTCATATTAATATGCTTTCCCTTTATGTAGTACATACAAACATCATCATCAGTAAAATCCAGAGTATTAAGTACTCCATCATTCACTAATTTTTAATTCTTTCAATAGAAATATGTCCCAATTTTTGGTGCCATAGCATAAAGGATTGTTCATTCATAACACATATTTTAATACTAGCATTATTATAGACATGCATTGTATTGTGAAACATTTTCTTACAAATTAATTTTGAAAAGACCATCAATTATTATACCATTTCTAATAAGATCATATCATTGATATAAATCAAATGATGTAGTTGAAAAGTTAAAAGAATATCTCAAAGGTACAAGTCTTGAAACTGAAATCAAATTTCTAGAGAAACTTGGAATATAAAATGTTCTTTTCAAATTCAAAACAAAACCAGATTTCAAAACTAATTTGCATGTACCAACAGCTTCCACATGTGAATGCATCTTGTTAACTGAATAGCAGCACTGTTCATTATCTAATGGCTTCTAGTGGTTTAGAAAACCCTACAAGGTATTGGAAATATAAATTGTACAACTAGAATCAATCCACCAAGTGTTATAACAAACATCAACCATATTAGATTCAAAGCAAACAAATGACATTTAAATAGCTTTCTTCATAAGTTAAGCCTTAAATTTGGCACAATTCTTCTTCATACGCCCTTTCCTTTTGTAGAAGTGACACTTTGATTGAAATCCTTTCTTATCTCAGTATAGATTGGTGTTTTACCCTTTCCTTTTTATTTGGCTTGCCCTTTATTCCTTCCTTTTATGGCCATATATGTACTTTCACCCAATTCCATCCCAAAACTAATAATCAGTGGAATGTCTGTCTATTGCCAACCTACCTTCCTCTTGAACATAGATGGTTAATAGTTCATTGATAGACCATTTATCCTAATGTGTGTTGTAAGAGATTTTAAAGGGCCCACATTGAGGTAGAAGGGAATTAAGTATGTAATGCATAAGAAAAGACTCGAACATCTCAACCTCAAGATACTTTAGCTAGGTTGCAATGTCCCTCATTTGCATGATGTGCTCACGCACACCTCTAACACTTATAAGCTTCATTAATGATAACTTGGTCACTAACGTGCTAGCTAGGGCCTTATTTGAAGACTCAAACTATTCACTAATAGCCTTCATTCGATCCTTGACATGATCACACTCTCTAATAGAATCACAAATACTAACCTGAATTTTGGTCTTTATGTACATCATGCTGAGGCGATTAAATCACTCCTAACGTTCACAAAGGGCAATTTCAGCCTGAGTGCTAGTTTCAGTAGAAGCAGGTGGTTCATCTTTTTGGATAGTATAATCAACATCTATCCACCCTAATGGAAGGAGAATCCTCTCTTTCCATATTTTATAGTTATCACCATTCAATTAGGGAATATCACAATATCAGAAAAATTCACAGGTTTAATAACTGCACAAAATTCAAATAAACATGTTTATTTCACTATCTTTTGGAGCAAATAATCATATATCATGTTCTACTAATGTTAAAACATGCAATTATATTTCAAATATGAACCGTATAATAATAAAAATTACCTATGGGCGAAGCTTTAATTAAAAGATTCATACATAACCTTTAGATGAAACTATCAAATTATGTTCCTTTTCTTAATACTTGTCGGTAAATTACGAAAAGATAATTTGCTATTCCATCCTAATTAACTAAGCAAATACAATAAATATTCCCATGTGATAAATTTTATTATATTTGAATATATTAATTACAATTTGTGTCATTTTACTATATGTGATACGCAACACTTAATATATAATTTCTCTTAATCAAAGATGTTGTGCCTAATCTTCAATTAATTAAAATTATATTGATCACATGACACCTCATTTTATGCAATATATATATATATATATATAATTAATTAATTAATTACAATTTGCATCATTTTACTATATGTGATCCATAACACTTAATACATAGTTTCTCTTAATCAAAGATGTTATGGGTAATCTTCAATTAATTAAAATTATATTGATCACATGACACCTCATTTTATGCAAAATATTAATTATAAAGTTTCCACATAATCATTTAAAACTAATTAATCATGTATGTATATATATATATAGACATGAATTTAAATCAAACAATGATGTAAATCATGTAATTTAACAAAAATAGACTAATTTGTTAAAGCTAAAATATTCATGGGTCTAATATGTAAATACAGTATAAAAATTGACCACTTTTAATCCAACTTATATACAATTTATTCTTTACAAGTATAAAATTAAAGCTTTCATAATGGACCCACAAAATAGTATTGAATTCCACAAACTATAATTAGTCGTTAAGACTAAAGCTTGCAATGATGGGCCCTACTAAAACAAGTTCCAGATAATTTATGCAAAACTTTCCAACGATGGGCCGCACGTAATACAAAATTATGTTTTCTCTCACATAAACAATTGAAAGAAATATAGAATTAAAGCAATATATCTGAAAAGTTTTTGATGGCGGGTCCTATAAAAAATTTGTCCAGAAAATTGTTATGGTACCCGAATTCAGGAGAAATGAAAATTGCGTGTTTATTTGTCTTGAATGTTCAACCGAGTCCAAACAACACAAATCTAACCCATTTTATAAATTCTACTATATCTTGACTTTAAAAACTTCATTTTAATGATTCAAAAGTCATTTTAATCAGAATTGAATTTCCTTAATATATGCAAGGTCAATTTCACAATATAATGACTCTACCAAAATCAATATTTACAACAGTAAAGTTACAAATTCGTCATATAATCACAGAAATTCAATTACATCAAAGCAATGGTAAATCTTGCTCTGATACCAACTATTAAACTTGAGAATAAACCATATACAATTCTATTACAATAAAAATGGAAATGTGAAATTTTAGTCTCATTACTCCTACCATTGACGTTGAGATTTGAATAGGTAAGATGGCTCTTCTAAGCCTTTAACATATGCAATTAGATGTGTGTGAGAAAAAAGTGCCAAGCTTAAGGACCAATACTTTTTACCACACTTATATTCCCCGATGTCTTCCCATCAAAATGACAGAAGGAGATGTTTAGCAATGGACAGAAGTGAGTTTTCACAAATAAAATCAACAGATACAACTCATCACAATAAGAAAGCTGCCGGCCGAGTAACCACCCACAGATAACATTTAAAACTTCTTAAGTGGAAAATTTCTAATTTTCAAAAAATTTGTGCAGACGATATCAAATGATATACATTGAAATTAAAGTAAGTCTATGGCTTCTCGAGTATATAGGCTTGCACAAATAAATAGTCAAAACGTAGAGGTTGTTCTCAACAAAGACACTCTGACACTTAAGTAAGCAAAAATAAAGAGTACTATTGTGTAAAGAGAATTTTCAATTGAATTTGTGATAGTAGTAATGTCCTGTTTACCTTAAGGGATCTCCTTTTTATAAGCAATCTTTTAATAAGCATGATTAATGGTCGAGAAAATCTACAAGCACGTAGAATCATTCCTGGTAACTACAAATCAAGTATTCCAAGGTCGTCTCCCACAATGACTAAGCTGCTCACTACTAAATTAATCCTAATTAATTAGATTAAAATAACAAGAAACTTAAAAGATGATTGGATTAGAGCAGACAATAAATTGTAAATACTATAAATAAACAAGCAAGGGAAATCTTATGATTTAGACTTAGGACTTTGGGGTTCACCACACCAATTTAAGAGATTAGTTAATAAATTATGGATTTGATTAAGTGATAGTTATAATAACAATTGTATAAATTTACTTATATTCTCTCTCAAGACATATAAGAATACCTAACTAGTTGATTACTATCTCTCAATACAAAACCTAACTAGTCAAATTCATTAAGAGCAAGCAATTATAAGTTATCACACTAGTTCAAGATATCATTATCTCTAAATCTAATGTATTTATCTTCCTAGTGCACAAATTATTCATCATATAATTCCTAAGATTGCATCTATGGTTATCAGGCATAGAAACAACTATTACTTTCAAGAAAGATAAATATAACTAAAGAACTTTCATTCAAAACCAATCAATCCATAAAATATAAATCAATCCCCCAAATTAGGCTACATCCCTAACCCTAATTGGGATTTAGTTCAAGAACATGATAAAAGAATCCATACAAATAAAGATAATCAACATCCAATTAAGAGTAAAAAGAAGATGGAAAGAAAGCAAAACAAAATTTCTTCTAATGCTTGATTGAATCCTTCTTGATCTTCTTCTTAGCCTCGTTAGGTGCCTCCTTGTTTTAGACTAGGATCGGTGGCTCCTTTTTAAAATAAATATTTATAGTTCCTTGGGATCCGAGAAACTTAACTTGAGTCAAACTGGAGAAGAAAATCGCAAAATTATTGTCCATGTCTGTTAGGCAGACCTTATGTCTATTAAGCAGACATATACTATCTTTCAGAGCAAATTTTAGTCTAAATGGTCAGTAAATGTCTGTTAGGTGTTCATGTTTTCTAGGCAGACATTCTCGGATTTTCCAGCTTTCTAGCTCCACTCTTGTCCATTTAAAGGGAGATCATGTTCGCTGGGCGGATGTACACTAGATATTTATAGCCATGTGCAATTTTGACCCCTTTAGATGGCAAAATCGCTCCTTGAAGTCTTTACAAAAGTTGTAGAACTTGGAGTCCTCTTCGAAAGCATGTTTAAATGACCTTAATCTAACATCCACAGTGAAAGTTATGTATCTTGCCACAAAATCTATCGATTTGCACCTATTAAGCAATAAATTTGAAATGTATGAGAATTAAACAAATAAAACTCAAAATTCACATAGAGATAAGTCAATAGTTCTAATTCATCCCAAAATCATATAAAAATTATTGACTTATAAATTAATCTTTTATTATAACTAATTTCATACGTGAAAAAGTCTTATCTTGATTGAATCTATCTTATACTTATTATTGAGGGTCACTTGGAGGCCTAAAGCCTATAAACATAAAGAAAGAAAGAAAGTTACTTTGTTCTTTCTCGCTTTTTGTTTTAACTTTTTTCTTGCAATTGCTTCTTGCATCATAACATATTGATGATCGAGATCTAACAAAAAAGAGATGAAAGAATTGAGAGATCTTACGCTCTTCATCAAATCTTCTCAAATCTAATCACCATAACCATCGAGATCGAGATGGTTATCGGAGAAAGAGAGCAAAGTACGAAAAAAGAACAGAGAGAAGAGAGAATTGAAAGACTAAGAAGACGATAGCAGCGAAAAGAGAGCACAACTGCTGAAGGGAGTGGAGGGAAAGTGAAAATACAAACACATATTTATAAGCAAATGGTTGGATCAATAACACAATAGCAACATTTTATTCAACAAAACGTCACGATTTCTATTTCGTGACGTTTTATTGATAAAATATCATAAAATGTTTTACAAATTCAAGACATTTTCATAAAACGTTACGAAAAATTCAAATTTTCGTGACTTCTACACAATCCGTGACAGTTTATCAATAAAACATCACAGATTGTATTATTTTTTTAGTGCATTGTGGCTTATTTTAAAGGTAAAATATTTTTTTTTTACACCAACAATGACATGATTAGATAAATAATGGAGTAAGTTTTCTCTTAGAATTTCCATCTACGTAAGATTTAATTTGAACATTTGTAAAATGTTAGAGTTTAATTTGAATGCAATGAAATGATAAGATCTATCTTGTATTCAGTTGTAAATGTTAAGGTTATTTTGCACTTTTTTCTTAATATAGTTGTAAACATACATGTATTTGTTATAAAATTATCATATTATTCAAATGTATGTTTCATAAAAAATAAATTTAAATTTTCAAAAATTAAACTCTTATCATAACAACTGAAAATTAAAAAAAATTTAAAAAATCCAATATCTATTAATAAGAAGTTAAATTGATTTCAAATATCTCTTAATGTATTTCAATAGTTGTTATAGTTATCCTCTCTATTTATGTAGTCTAAAAAGTACCCTAAACTTTCAAAAGTAAACATTTTCAGTTTACAATATAATACTTTTAAGTTTTCATGTGTTTCTTGAAATTATATAAATTACAATTAAATAATTATATATATAATTATTTTAGTAATTCTTATATTTCTTTCCTTACATCCATAAAATACCATTTATATCCCAACAAATAAAATAAATTTGGAAACTTTTTTGTATCCTTATGTAAAATAGTTGAATGTTTAACTTATTAACATCATATTTTCTTCATTTCCAATATATTATTGGATAATTATTAATAGTGTTGGACCAATGGTGGTTGACAAATTAAATCCCTTTACGTTTTGATAATAATAAAACATATAGAATTGATTAAGAAATTATTTCAGGTGTTGTAATTTAAATAGAAGACTTGTGCAAATCAAGATAGCAGATAA
>JAOSBN010114558.1:0-10222 GCA_027563595.1 Erythroxylum suave
TGTTCACGACTTCTCCCTTCTCTTTTCCTTATGATTCACGTCTCTCCCTTTGTCTTATTCAATTTAATGCAAATTTTAATGATTTTACCATTTTTCCCTTCATTAATCTAGGAAATTGCAAAATTACCCTCTTATTTATTCTCTTCATCTTCTTTCTCTAGGTTCTTCTTAAATTTTCACTCCACCTTCTCTATTCTTTCTCCTCCTTCTTTGTCTTATTCCATTTAATACAAATATTATGTGAATTAACCAATTTGCCCCTTATTTTATTAGGAAATTCCTATTAACCCCTTTCACTTCATTTTAATCCATACTACCTTATAAAATTTAAAATATATCATACTAGACTCCAAAAATTCCTAATTCATAAATTCTAATTTATTTTCATGCTAAATAATTTAATAAAATAAAATAAAATAAAATAAATTCCTAAAATCGGGACCCAACACCTAACAAAAATAACACAATAGTTGAATGTGAGCAAAAATGGACATGCTTGCTGTAAAACAGAACTAATGTAAAGAGAACATCATATATAGATGTATTATAGTTGCATAACGATTGTTATTGTACCTCCTCAAACACCAACAGCAGCTGTACTTTCTATTTCACTACCTGATGCATTTTCCTTCAATAGCAGAGTCTGATTTTCTTTAAGATGGAAAGATTTTCTGCCATTAGACTTTATAACTTCACTCTTCATACCACACTGGTTTCTCCATGAAACCACAGGCAGAATTTTATGTTGATTGCACATGATCCATTGTCTTCTGAGGCAGTTTCAATAGTTTGTCTTCTGAGGCAGTTTCAATAGTTATACCAAAGCAACAACATATATAATAACCTGATATCTTCAGAATAGATTTACAAACTATATTTCTAACATCATCACTTAGAATGAATCTTCTATCAAATGAAATTCACTCTACCACATGAGCCCATATTCCTTTGTTTTAAACCAAAACTTCTGATTTTTTTTCAAAGAAGGAACCTTTTATAAAGCATTATTATATTAACAGTCCTAGAAGCAAGATGATAAACTAAATAGAAAGTAAAAGTTCTATCAGTTAGATGAAAATCATTTAAAAAATAGAAAAAAAGAACATAAACATGTTTTACAAAAAAGGCATAACATAACAAAAAATGGAGATATAAATGAAATTATGATCCAATGAATCTTGTGCAAAATGAAATTCATTCCCCTACCACAAAGAACACACTCTAGCAACACCTCTTCTTTCCTTCTAATCGAGAACTTTGATGTGTTTGTAAAAAAAAGCCTTTCTGTAAAGGATTATGATCCCTTATATAATAGTATATATAGGCCACAGATAAAAGGCGTTAAATTCTAATACTAAGAACCTTCTCTTATCTGAAACTATTGATATGACAAGGCAATTGAAAATATAACAAGTCCTCTTTTGCTGAAAATATTTAATAGTTATAATAAGAAAATTTAATAAGCATGATTATATGAGTTAAAATTAAAACGTCGGTTAAAAGGCTAACCAAAATAAGATGATAGAAATAAAAGAAAATATATAATAGATAATTCATCATCTTCTTAAATCAGTAAACTTATTTGCAATCAACATAATTACACCTACAGTAGATAGATTATAGGGCAAAAGGGGACCTATATTGCATTCCCCTATGCTACCAGTTTTGCACAACGACTTGTGAAAGAAATTGTTTTAACCTATTGACCTCACATTTTTTGGGTAAAATACAAATGGAAATTTTTAAAATTTTAAGCTTCATATATATGCATGCTTATGCAAACCAATTTTTATGCTTCATATAATTGATGCATTTAACTACAATTTTCAATTCAAAAATTTTCTTCTCGTACTTAAAAGAATAAATATCTATACCTGAATATAATTGGAGCATTGCTGGAAAGAATGCACTTTGTAATGGACTCCAGAAAGTAGAGTTACTCATACAATAACTAACACAAGATTTGTGCCCAAATTTAGCCATTTCCCATCTTTCTACACCACTATCAACATCCATACTCGAAATCCCTTCCTCCAGCATGAAAATAACATGCTCAGCAACAATAGCTATCTTCCTATTTTTGTATTTCCCTTTCTAACTCGATTGAAAGTTGTAGAGTGAGAAAAGTCATGAATAGTTAAGAATAGATGGGTGAGATAGAATCGAAGCGAGTTGTGAGAGAGAACTTGGTTGAATAACCGTGCATAGTGTTATGGGTGGTCATGGTTAGGTGTACCTCTCAGACAATAAGAAAGAGAAAGAAATGATATCATTTTATCTGCTTTTGAGAAGCATTAAATGCTTTCTGAACATATTTAAAAAGACTTGACCTTTTTAAACGAGAATTTAGTTGATAAGGATTGAGTTTTAAGTAAGTAAGCAGATTAATTATCTTCATTAGTTTCTTGATCTTTTGAGCAGAAGAAGGCAGTCAAATTGGTCCCATATCTATGGAAAAAAATAAGAAATGTGTAGACTTTAAAGATGAGAAGGTTGAAGAAGATGATGGGCTGGAAAAACAAGAAGAAGAGAACAAGGCACGTGATGACGAGCAACACTTGCCAAAAGAAAAGAAGCAAATATATCCAACAGTATCTCTTATCAATATTTTAACTCATTCCCCAACAATAATAACATCTCCCAGAATTCACCTTGACTCACCTGTGTTCGGGTCAGAGAAATCGGCGTTAGCTGACGATTCGACAATATTCAATAAGGCAGAAGATCCAATCCATCATTCAGAGAAAATACAAACTGATGATTATGTTGGAGAAAAATAACTTCTAATCACTTGAAAAGTGATTTGCTGCTACAATATAAAAGAGGAAAAATAAAATAAGTGAAACAATGCTTTGAGGAATTTAATCAAACATCTTATATGCAAAAGAAAGACTCTGAAATTGGTGGGATACGCACACCTTTATTAAACACAAATCAGCCTTTATATAGGCTAAACAAAATAACAAAACAGATATCAAAAGTAGAAATATCCGGCACTATCTCAATGGTGCCTCAACTAACTCAGAAACTCAAGGAAACTATCAAGAAGTGCTAAAGACCAAGTGAAATAACGGTAAAAGAATTATTCCAGTAGTAAAGATATTTAGAATCAACTATTCAACAGCCTCCCTTGATTCAAAATTGCAAACTCCTAACTGATTTAAGAAGCAGACATGCTTGTCACGTGGCAAAGACTTCGTAAAGATATCAGCTACTTGTTCATTTGTATCACAATACTCCAGCTTGACCGATCCATCTGCCACAAGTTCCCGAATAAAATGAACTTTAATCTCAATATGCTTTGTTCTTCTATGATAGGCTAGATTCTTAGACATAGCAATTGCTGCTTTGTTGTCGCAATAAATAGTAGTTGCTCCATTTTGTTCTTCACAAAGATTTTCTAAAACTCTCCTCAGCCATATTCCTTGGCATGCTGTTGATGTGGCAGCTACATATTCAGCTTCTCAAGATTGAACACGTAACCTGAAGTGCTTCTCCTATCTTCCAAGCATCTAGCCCAATCACTATCATTATAACTAACCAGCCTGAAATCTGAGACTGAAAAATACCACAAACCAAGATGGTGTTTTGATGGATTGTGCATAAATCTAGAAATTACTCCAATAGAAAAGACTATATCTGGCCTTGTCTAAGTTAAATAATTAACCCACCAACTAAGCTTCTAAAGTAGCTTGAATCTGCTTGATCAGTTCCATCATCAACTTGCAACTTCTCATTTACATTCATTGGAGTAGCTGCAATTTTGCAATTGCACATGTTGAATCTTTCCAATAATTCAGTTGCATATTTTCTTTGTGACACAAAAACTCCATCTTCAACCTGCTTCGCTTCTAATCCAAGAAAAAAATGTAACAAACCCAAATCTGACATCTCGAACTTTTTCTTCATGCACGCTTTAAATTCATCAATAAGAGAAGAAGAAGAACCAGTGTAAATCATGTCATCGACGTAGAGGCAAACAATGAGAAACTCATTTTTACCTTGTTTTTTGAAGTAAAGAGTGGGATCATTCTTGCTTCTCTTAAAATCATTATCAAGAAAGTATGAGTGAATTTTACAATACCATGCCCGCGGAGCCTGCTTTAAGCTGTAAAGAGTCTTTCTCAACTTGTAGACTTGATTCTCTTTTCCAGGAACAATAAAACCTTTCGGTTGAGAGACATACACCTCCTCTTCTAACTTTCCGTTTAAAAATGCAGGCTTGACATCAAATTGATGGATGGTCCATTTCAACTAAGAAGCTGAGGCAATCAGAATTCTCACTGTTTCAAATTGAGCAACAGGAGAGAAGATGTCTTCATAATCCACACCTTTTTGTTGTGCATACCCTTTTACCACTAGTCGTGCCTTGTGCTTTTCTATAATGCCATCTGTTCGAAATTTTGTTCTAAACACCAATTTTACTCTAATGGCATGTTTGTCCTCCAGTAAATCCACCAATTCCTATGTTTTGTTTGTGCGAATGGCTTCAAGTTCTTCATTTAATGCAAGGCACCATTCATCTTTTTCTGTTGCTTCTTTGAATGTTATCGGATCAACAACAAACAAAGCTTGTGTGGTAGAATAGATTTTTTATAATGACTTGAATCTTCCTGGAGGACTTTCATCATCGGAAGAGCTCTTACTGCTGGAACCAGAAGAAGTATTGTTTTGGTGAAGGTGGAGTAGAAGAATCAGATGCATTTGGAGTTGTTAATTGTTGCTTAGGAACTGAAGGATCATCATTTCCATTTGAATCTAAAATTTGAATCTGATCTGAACCCTTGTCAAAATTCCAGCTTGCTTCCTCATCAAAAATCACATTCCTGCTAATAATTATCTTGCCACTCAATGGGTTAAAAAGCCTATATGCCTTTGACTAAGAGCAATAGCCAACAAATATACATTTCACCAATTTTTTCATCAAGTTTGCTACGATTATGTGATTCAATCAAGGAATAAGCTATACACCCAAATATTTTTAAGTGGCTTACCTATGGTCTCCTCCCCTACCATGTTTCATATGGAGTTTGGTTAAACATTGCTTTTGTTGGAGATAAATTCAATAGATAGACAGCAACAGCAACACCTTCAGCCCAATACTCATCTGTCATTCCCTTAACTTTTAGCAAACTTCTAGCCATTTCAACCACCGTTCGATTCTTACGTTTAGCAACTTTGTTCCGCTCTAGTGTATAAGGTGTTGTCAATTCTCTATACACACCTTGCTCCTCACAAAAACTGTTGAATTCATTTGACATAAATTCGTTCAATAGCTAGATTAATGAAATATGACGTTCAGTTTCATTAATCATGAGTAGCAATTAGGATTATCTTCTTTATGTTAGAGTCGAAAATTCTAAGAAGATATTCGCTTGATTGATTGCATGTCGTACATATATTTTTCTTGCTCATTAGTTTCTTGATTCGTAAAGCTATTATTCAATTGAACCTACGATCGTATCTAGGTTATTGTTTAATAAGAATGCTAGGATACATACTTCTAGTCATTACACTTAAGAAAAAACATCCCTAATGAATGTTTATTAATGATTAAATTTTATTATCGAAGATCCATTTTAGCGTGATAACATTAGTAACTCGAAAACCAAGGTAATTTCTATCAAAATTTCAAATCCAATTACTTTTATTGATTTTTTATTTTTGTCATCTTTTTCTTTAAATTGTCGTCCCGGCATTTCGTTATTTTATTTTAGTTTTAAACTCGCTAATCTTTACCGTTATAAATTCATCGTGGGAACGATATCCACTTACCACTACTACATTAATTTGTATTAATGGAAGTTTGTTTATTTTTAATGTGGTTGCAGGCGACAACAGTGCCAAGATTGAAATTCATTATTATAAGAAATTTATGAATTACCCAAAGGTTAATTAGTTATTCTTATTATAAATGAATATGATTGTTTGGTCATGTAAGTACACTATTAGTTTTACTTATTTATCCAAAGATAATAAATATTTCTAAGTAGTGTATACATCATTACCTAATAATGTTAAATATTATTGGCATCATTATGATTATTGCGTGCATTGATGTATCACCCAAAGGAGAACATTAATGTACATTGATTGTTAACATAATCTTTCATCTAAATCTATATAATATGTTATATTATGACTCAAAGCAGTAATGTTAGGCATGTATTTATTGTAGTTTCTAACCCTATGTCTTTACATTTACAAGCTTCGTCTATACCCATATTTAATGGGCTGAAATTTTCTTACTGGAGTGAACAAGTCCAATTTCACCTTGGTGTATTGGATCTTGATTTGGCACTTCAAGTTGAGAAGCCTGCTACTATTACTGATACTAGTAGTGATGACGAAAAGGTTCATTATAAAGCTTAAGTAAAATCAAACAGACTGAGCTTGATGTTTATGCGAATAAGCATAGCAAACAACATCAAGTCAGCTCTTCCCAAAACTGAAAGTGCTAAAGAATTTATGAGTTTTGTGGAAGAGCCCTCCCAAACAGCTGATAAATTACTTGCTGGGAATCTAATGAGTACTTTGACCACCATGAAATTTGATGGTTCTCGTACTATGCATGAACATGTCATTAAAATGAAAAATATTGCAGCAAGACTTAAGTCTTTGAGAATGAAAGTGGATGAGAATTTCCTTGTACAATTTATTTTGAACTCTTTACCATCTAGGTATGGTCCATTCCAAATGAGTTATAACACCATGAAAGACAAATGGAATATGCATGAATTGCACAGTATGTTGGCTTAGGAGGAAACAAGACTTAAAATTCAAGGAAATCATTTCATCCATTTTATGAAATATCAAGGAGCTAGTAAGAAAGTACATAAGAAACATGGAAAGGGGAAAGGACCACTGAAGACCAATGAGTCCTCTGTTAAGATCCAGAAGAAGACAAACAATAAAAAATGTCATTTCTGTGAAAAATCTGGACACTCTCAGAAGGACTTTCCACGACGTAAGACTTGGTTCGAAAAGAAAGTTAAGCTTAAGGCTTATGTATGTTTTGAATCAAATTTTACTAAAGCTCCACGTAGTACTTGGTGGATTAATTTTGGATGTATAACTCATGTTTCTAATACTATACAGGGATTCCTTACGATCCAAACCACAAACCTAAATGAGAAGTTTGTCTTTATGGGGAATAGAGTAAAGGTTCCAGTGGAAGCAGATAGGACTTACCGTTTAATCCTGAATACTGGACATCATTTAGATTTATTTGAAACTCTTTATGCACCTATTATTTCTAGGAATTTGATTTCTTTATCTAAACTTTATGTTACTGGATACTCTTTTAAATTTGGTAATGGATGTTTCAGTTTGTTTAAGCATACTAGAATGATTGGATCTGGTATACTTTGTGATGGTTTATATAAATTGAATCTTGATAATTTATATGCTGAAACTCTTATAACCTTGCATCATAAAGTTGGAACTAAATGTAGTTTCGTGAATGAATGTTTTGCTTACTTGTAGCTAAGCATTCAGGTCATATTTTCAAAGAAAGACTGGATAGATTAGTAAAGAATGAAATTCTTCCAGATTTGGATTTTACTAATCTCAATATTTGTATGGATTGTATTAAAGGAAAACAAACAAAATACACAAAGAAAGGTTCCACGAGATTCACTCAGCTTCTTGAAATTGTATACACTGATATCTATGGACCTTTTGATATTAATTCTTTCGGTAAAGAAAAATACTTTATCACCTTTATTGATGATTATTCATGTTACGGATATGTCTATTTACCACATGAGAAATCACAAGCTGTGAATGCCTTAGAAATTCATATAACTGAAGCTGAAAGGTAACTAGATAGAAAAGTGAAAATCGTTAGGTCTAATAGAGGTGGTGAGTATTACGAAAGATATGATGAAAGTGGACAGCACCCTAGTCCATTTGCCAAATTCCTAGAAAGGCATAGCATATGTGCTCAATATTCAATACCAGGTACACCACAATAAAATGGTGTATCAGAAAGACGTAACTGAACCTTAATGGACATGGTTAGAAGTATGTTAAGTAATGCATCTTTACCCTTATCATTATGGATGTATGCCTTAAAAATTGCCATGTATTTGTTAAATAGGGTTCCTCGTAAGGCAGTTCCAAAGACACCTTTTGAACTGTGAACTGGTAGGAAACCTAGTTTAAGGCACCTACATGTCTGGGGTTGCCAGGCAGAAATAAGAATTTATAATCCACAAGAAAAAAACTGGATGCAAGAATAATTAGTGGATATTTCATTGGTTATCCAGAAAAATCTAAAGGGTATAGATTTTATTGTCCTGACCATAGTACAAGAATTGTTGAAACTGGAAATACTAGGTTTATTGAGAATGGTGAAACAAGTGGGAGTGATGTTTCACGAAATGTGGAAATTAAAGAAGTTAGAATACAAGTCCCTTTGACTTGTGTTCCCACTACTCAAATTGTTGTTCCTCAAATTGTTGAACCGCATAACAATCATGAAGAGCAACAAATAAATACTCCTGGCATTCAACATGAACCTAGAATAGATGAACCACAGGAAATAGCATTAAGAAGATCCCAAAGAGAAAGGAGATCTGCTATTCTGGGTGATTACGTGGTCTATCTACAAGAGTTAGAAGATGACTTAGGAATTAATGATGATCCAGTTTCATTTTCACAAGCCATGAATAGTGCTAATGCCAGTAAATGGTTAGATGCAATGAAAGATGAGCTTAAATCCATGGAACATAATGGTGTTTGGGACCTTGTAGAATTACCTAAAGGATGCAAGAGAGTTGGATGTAAGTGGGTCTTTCAAAGTGTGACTGTCATGGCAACCTTGAACGTTACAAGGCTAGACTTGTTGCTAAGGGTTTTACTAAAAAAGATGGCATTGACTATAAGGAAACGTTCTCACCAGTTTCAAAGAAAGATTCTCTCAGAATTATCACGGCATTAGTGGCTCATTATGATTTAGAGCTACATCAGATGGATGTGAAAACTGTTTTTCTAAATGGGAATTTAGAGGGAAATGTATATATGGATCGACCAATGGGTTTTTCAATTGAAGGGAAAGAACATATGGTGTGTAAACTGAAAAAATCTATATACAGACTCAAGCAAGCTTCTCGCCAATGATATCTTAAGTTTAATGATACTGTTGTTTCCTTTGGTTTTAAAGAAAACATTGTTGATCGATGTATATATCTGTAGGTTAGTGGGAGTAAGTTTATTTTTTTGATTATGTATTTTGATGACGTCTTGCTCGCAACTAATAGTCTGGGTCTATTAAGTGAGACTAAGCAGTTTCTCTCTTACAACTTTGAAATGAAAGATATGGGAGAAGCAACCTATGTGATTAAAATAAAAATATTTCGGAATAGATCACAAGGACTATTAGGTTTGCCTCAGAAAGCATATATTAATAAAGTTTTAGGGAGATTCAGAATGGAAAAATGTTCATCGTCTCTAGTTCTAATTCAGAAAGGAGACAAATTTAGTCTCATGCAATATCCAAAAAATGATATGGAACAAAAACAGATGAAAGGAATTCCTTATGCATCTGTTGTTGGGAGTTTGATATATGCTCAAACATGTACAAGGACGGACATTAGCTTTGCGATTGGTATGCTTGGTAGATACCAAAGTAACCCCAGATTGGATCATTGGGAAGCTACAAAGAAAGTCTTAAGATATTTGCAAAGGACAAAAGATCACATGCTTACTTATAGGAGGTCTGATCATCTTGAAGTAATTGGATATTTAGATTCAGATTTTGCTGGTTGTGTGGATACTAGAAAATCTACATTTGGCTATGTATATCTCTTAGCCAGAGGAGCAATATCATGGAAGATTGCGAAATAGTCAATAATTGCTGCACCCACCATGGAAACTGAATTTGTGGCATGTTTTAAGGCTATGGTTCAGGTTAAGTGGTTGCGAAACTTTATTTCAGGACTTAGAATAGTCAATAGTATTGCCAGGCCGCTGAAAATTTATTGTGATAATTCTACAGCAATTTTCTTTTCTAAAAACGACAAGTATTCCAAAGGTGCTAAACATATGGAATTGAAATATTTTGCCGTTAAAGAAGAGGTTCAGAAATGAAGAGTGTCAATTGAGCACATTAGCACTAGTCTTATGATTGCTGACCATTTGACTAAGGGATTACTGCCCAAAATATTTATGGGGCATGTTGAAAGTATGGGCATTATTGCTGAGTAGGCATTAATGCATA